>JASDQU010096901.1:9570-20026 GCA_032191745.1 Picea mariana | reverse complement strand
GTGATTATCTTCACTACGACGACCAAATGCCTTTAAGTCCGATTGAATCCACTTACCAAGCCATTCAATCGGCTAACCCTTCTACTCCCTCTCTCGATGATTCGTCTCCTGATTTGTTCCACATTATTTTTCCCACAGACGATATGATTATGTTGGTTATGTCGATGGAAGATACCCCTTGGGATGATGGACATTATCGTTCCATTCTCTTTCCTGAAAAAAACACCATCGAGAGCTACCAATAGATCTCGACTTCGTCAATCATTGTCGTTATTTCTTTGGTTCCTAAATCCACACACGATGTGTTATACAAAGGGAAATTAAGTAACATTACTCCAACCATCCCCCTCGACATATCTATTAAACCTGGAGTTGTCGAAAATGTCCACATCGGAGCTTCATGTTCCACCAATGAGGTTGTCACATATAAGTCACTTTTTCAAGAATTTCGTGACATCTTCTGGTGGAGCTATGAAGAGATGCTAGGTATTGACCTTGATATTATTGTACATGAAATTAAGACCTACCCAGATGCTAAACCCTTCCGGCAGAGACTTCGCCCGGTCCACCCCCGTAAAGCAGCTGCTATTAAGCTTGAAGTCGAAAAACTTCTTAAAGCTAGCTTTATTTATCCCGTGGCTTTGACTGATTGGGTATCTAATCTAGTTCTGGTTAACAAGAAACAAGGTACGATCCGTGTATGTGTTGATTATAGGGATATCAACAAAGCTTGTCCTAAGGACAACTTTCCTACCCCCTTCGTTGACCAAATCGTCGATGATTGTGGCGGAAGTGAAATCTTCTCCCTCATGGACAGTTTCTCTGGATATAATCAAATCAATATATTACCTACAGATCAACACAAAACTGCTTTCATTTGTCCTTGGGGCACTTTTGCCTACCGGAAACTGCCCTTTGGTTTGAAGAATGCCGGTGTAAAGTTTCAGTGTGTTATGTCTTATGCTTTCCATGATATTAAGCACATTGTAGAACCCTATTTAGATGACCTACCATCGCATTCCATGCATCGTAGTGATCATCCGACCAACCTCTGGGCCATTTTCCTTCGTTGTCGGTTCTATCGCATACGCTTAAACCCACATAAATGTGTATTTTGTGTGTAGTATGGTAGACTCTTGGGCTTTATTGTGTCACATCAGGGGATCAGGGTAGATTCTTTGAAGGTCGAGGCGATCCTCAATCTCCCTCCTCCTTCCTCACTTTGCCAGCTACAAAGTTTGCAAGGGAAGGCGAACTTTCTATGTCATTTTATCCCAAACTACGCTAAGTTAACAGTCAAATTTACTCGACTATTAATAAAAGGCTCTGATTTTGTATGGGACATCACTGCCAACAAAGCCTTCGACGCTTTGAAATTGATTCTAACCCGTACCCCACTACTTTTCCATCCTGATTATAGTTGATATTATGTCCTTTATCTCACTGCTTCAGACTTGACCATTGCCATGGTTCTAGTCCAAGAAGACGATTTACATGATGAACATGTCATTTATTATTTGAGTCAGAGTCTCACAACTACCGAAGCCAAGTACTTACATGTTGAAAAACTGGCCTTGGCAGCTGTTCAAGCTATCCAACGTTTTCGTCACTATATTCTATTATGCAAGACCATTGTAATTTAGGATTGCAACCCCATGCAACACATTCTTACACATCAATTGCTAGGGGGAAAATACTCCAAATGGATAGTGATTCTCCAGGATATTGACTTAGAATTCGAATGCGCTAAGTCCAAGAAATTCTTGGTGTTTTCCGAACTAATATGTGACCTTCCCTCCGTTGAGACAGAAAAGGTGGCAGAGGATTCCTTACCCGATGAATCCCTTTTTCTTATTAGTTATGATGATGCTTGGTATGGAGATATTATCATTTATCTCCAGACTCAAAATTTTTAGCCAAACCTCTCTAGTACAAACCGTCGTCGCATCCGCTATCAAGCCCGTCAATACATCATTCTCGGTGACACTCTTTATTACCGAGGTGTTGACACCATATTACGTCATTGTCTCACCTTTGATGAGGCCGAGAAAGCTTTGACTGACTGCCACTCTAGAGCATGTGGCGGTCATATGTCTGGGTATGCCACTGCCCAAAATATCTTGCGAGCTAGGTACTTCTAGCCTTCTTTATTTAAAAATTGTATAACTGTCATCTAGAAATGCCACGCTTACCAAACATACAACCATAAGATCAGATCTCATTTTGCTCCTTTACACCTTGTAGTTTCTGTTGGACCTTTCACTAAATGGGGTATCGATTTCATGACTTGTAACCCTCACTTGGTTGGGGAGCATGGATACATTATCGTAGCCGTGGATTATTTCACGAAATGGGCCGAGGCGATGCCTAAATTCGACAATACAGGAAAAAATGCAACTCTATTCATATTCAATCACATCATTACACGATTTGGAATCCCACGGTCTATCGTCACTAATCATGGTAGCCACTTTCAAAACTTCATGATGTCTGAGCTCACAGAAAATTTGGGTATTTGACATGAAAAATCAACCCCCTACTACCCACAGGCCAATGGCCAAGTTGAAGCAATCAACAAGGTTCTTATCACCATGCTTCGACAGACTATAGGAGTTCAAAAAAAAAGTTGGCACACGATGTTTTTTTCAGCGTTATGGGCTTATTGGACATCCGTGAAGTCTACCACAGGGTTTACACCTTTCCAATTAGTGTATGGTTTAGAAGTTGTCTTACCGATTGAATGTGAAATCCCATCGTTAAAACTAGTCGTTGAACTTCTTCCAAACACCTTTGTTGAAGAAGAACGTATGTTGTATCTTATGCAATTGGACAAAGCCCTTCAAGATGCCACCCTAGTTATTGAAACCCAGAAGAAACGCGTCAAGGCCCAATACGACAAACATGTCAAACCACGTGTTTTATCTGAGGGCGATCTAGTTCTTCTCTATGAACAAGATCGTGATTTTCTAAGTGCAGGAAAATTTGAAGCTATGTGGTGAGGCCCTTATATCGTCAAATGAGTGTTGGATAGGGGAGCCTATGAGTTAGTAGATTATGATGGAATTCCTTTGAGTGAACCCAAAAATGGGCTTTACTTAAAGAAGTACTATGCTTAGACTATCTTTCCATGATTTCTTGTATTTTAGTGTATCATACTGTTGTGTGCTATGTTTATGTGTTTTTTCATTACTCGGTTTCTACCCTCGACCGCTTATCTTGCATTGTGCTTGGTTTTCATATGTCGGAGTCTTAGTTACCCTACCTTGGCTTTGCCAATGGTGCTAGTCGTAGAACTCAGAACCTAGCTTATGTTGCATGGGAAATCTATGCACCCACGAATGAACTTATCGGTCTACATGGTGTTTGCCTCGATCGTGCAACCAATAATATAGTAGAGTATAGCATCGTCATCGAATTTTTGACTGATGCTATCTCACTTGGGATTCATCGCCTGGTTATACTACTTGATTCTCAACTAATAGTGCTACAGTTAAGTAATGTCTATGCTATTTGAAGTCCTACTTTGTTATGGGTATATTTATGAATTCGCCTCTTGGAACGTTATTTTGATTATATCGAGTATCAACATAGTCCTAGATGTCTAAATATATTAATTGATTCATTAGCTAATTATGTGTTAGACATACATATGAGACATTTATAAATCCAATCACACATAACATTTATTATACAAAGAAAAATAAGCTGATAGAAGCCTCATGTATGTATATATATATATATATATAACGATCAAAAGTTTTTTACAAAAATATTGTTTTTCGTCTGAACACCAAAATATCAAAAATAAAGCTCATAGCTTCTACAAAAATGGAATCATGGATGTTGCTCTCGGTAACACACTACTGCTCGTGCTACCCTACAGAGAAATCATCTCAATGGACCAGCCATGCCTATGGTATGGTGTTGGAAATGCCTCGGGACCTCGTCGATCGACATATTTGGGATCCCTGCAGTCAAACCCTCCAGATTTTGCTCGTTTGCTTTGTAGTCATCCACATCCCATCCTACAACTACCGCTGCTTCCCCTAGCCTCTAGACAGGGGATGTACCTGGAGGATAGAATGTCCCTACATCTGTATAGTCATGATATTTTTTGATTAGTCATTGGATTGAAAAAACACATAAAAATATTTAATATTTTGAAAAATTTACAAAAACACTATAAAAGAAAAATGTCTTTCTTACCTGGTTCCCCCCACTGAGAACCCTCAAGTAGCACTAAGTCAGGATCATTGATAAAATCCATCCTGACATATGCATAGTCATCGATCATCAAGATCTGGGGCTCCAGCCAATTGAAAAAGGTGTCATTATATCTAATAATGGGGCCACATGTTGGGACATGAGATCACACCACTGCTTCATCCGCAGATCTTGTGGCACTGGTATATTCCAATCTACCTGTAATCAAAAGTGAAGGACTCTTTCCAAGAAAAAATATACCAAAATGGATCCGTAAGCAAACTGTTTTAGATACCCATTCTTGCTCTTGGTCAACTGGCTCTTCATACTATGAAGAAGCCCATCACACTAGTTGAACACACGAGGTTCTGTGCATTCTATCACATACTGGAAATAGATCTATAGAGTCATGTGTGGAGAAGCACTCCCTGTCATTCATACAATGGTGAAAAGGATGGTTCTCAAGGTCATATCAGGAACCCCTCTGATAGCCACCTTACCCTTGCGCCACTCGGCCTCGGGTTCACAATAGAGTCTGATGTATTCACTCATTGGTAAACCCCCACCTCGACCTCCTATTAAGGTCACTTGCGCCCCACAAAGGGATAGCCTTGTCAAGGAGTAGATGTCTTTGATGTCCAGGGAAATCACATGAACACCCACATGGAATACTTGTTGGTCCACATCCCACATACAGACCAAATATTCCAACAGTCTCAGCTAGGCTCTCATGCCCTGGATCTTGAAGATTTTTAATAGACCACATTGTTGTAGGAAATTTATGGTGCCCAAATAATTTAAAGCCATTGCATCATCGTCTTTATGCTCTCTTTCTCTCTACTCCAACATATTTGCAATCAAAATACCTACATGGAGATGAAAGAAAGAAGTTAAAACTTTTAATTATCATGATTTAGAATTCTTTTTGGTCCACTATATATTTTTCTTTTGGGTTTTACGCTGCTGCGATTGGGCTTTGGTTACAAAGCAGAGTTTCCGCAGATGAACCGTTAGGCGCCTGTGGAAATACTTGATTTTCGCAGGCCCCGAAATAGGGCACCAACGGCGGCCCCAACGCGGGCCTATGGTCCAAAAATTCACCCAAAAATTCATCTTTTAACCGATTAAAATGAATTTTAAACCATTTAAAAGGAAGGAGACGAGGTACTTACTGTTTCCACATAGACCATTCATCGAATGATCACTCGAGCTCTCTGTAATCAACCGCCGAAATACGAGGTGAAAAGGGGCTTTTGGACAAAGTTTTTGGTCAAATACAAATGAAATAGTGACAATGAGTTCTTATCCCTATTTATTTCTTTTTTAAATTTTTCTAAATATATTTTATATTATTTAAATGTATTTTCTCAAAAAACCTAATGGTCTCGTGAGTTTTGTTTCTCACAGATGGGCAGACTAGGGTTACAAACAATGAATTATGGACATTTTTTTGCGATTTTTTTGTCTTTTTCATTGCATGCACGATTACTTTTTAGGGTTTTTTAGAAAAACCTCAAGCTTAGTCTTTGTTCATTCTTTTGCTCGAAAAATGATGAGAACGTAACTGAGTATACTTTTTTCATCTTTTTGTACTCGTCATGGTAACAAAAAAATAATGAAACTTACGGAGTAATCTTTAAGATCTTTTCACACTCCCTAAAAACAAAAAGATTGTTGAGCGACCTTGTTCTATTCACGTTCGTAAAAGTATTTGAACAAAACATTCGACAAGTGATATTTTATCACTTTTTCAATCATGTCAAACTATTTTACAAAAATGGAACTGAGAGAGTTCTCTTTGGACTCGTTAAACAAACATAAACAGACCCATATGGGACCGAACCACTCCTTCTTAGGGTTCGTTAAAAATACTCTGAGGGACTCGTCTGAAGGATGAGCTTACATCAACAAGCATATGTTATCCTCCTCAAGCTTGCGTAAAAATAAAGAGGTACTCGCCATAAATGGTGGGGGGGATTTGGGAAAGAGATGTGTCTCTATATTTGTGTTAGTGGTAGTAAGTGTCGCTCTTGAACATGGCACCCCATTTATCATTTGAATCTGGGTTGGGAAATCCATTTTCCTCTCGTATGACTTTCTGCAAGTTCATATCTTGGGTCGTCTTTGGGTCGATGCTGTTGAGCCTAGTGTCATGCCATCCATATGTTCAAGAGAAGTTCAACCAAGCCCTCTATTGAGTCGGCCATCTGCAATTGTCAATTCCTATCATGTCGGCCTTCCTTGTGTTCGTTACAAATCATATTTGTACTTTTCTTTACCCTAAATATGTTACTTGTTTCATGTCATTTGATGGGGGATACATCAAGGCCCTCCTATGACAAGTCTTTTCCTATCGACTTCAGCTCATTATCCAGGAACAAGACTTAGAAACTATTTGGTGCCTTGGAGCCTGCATGCCTCAATGGCAGGTTTCTTCACTCTCGATAGTGGATTTACATCATTGATCCCTGATTGAGATATTCCATCAAGTGTTCGACCTCAACTCATCTATTCATACTCATTGGATTGAACTATCATACCTTGGGGGTCATTGACATCAATGGTGATTTCCCTTGCACTTGTTAACGGTTTTCATTAATGACCGATAATCAAGTGGTTTCTAACCATGTTCGACTTCAGCGTCTGTAATCACATGGCTAGATTCATACTAAAAAACGGTGGGATTGAAGACCCTGGACCTCATAATTTTTTATCCAGGTTGCGATGGAGTATTTGTGATTTGAATTGACACATAAATCCACTTTGTATGTCTCATGGCTATGTCTGTGTCTGAGTTTTCCAATACATAGATCCACAGTGTATTCCTGGTGGATATGTAAAATCTTGATGACATGGATCCACGGTGTATAATTGGTGGCCATGACTTATACTTATGATTTCAATCATTTATAGTCTGAACATGGGAATGCCTACTTCGGACATGGTATAATATTGTGCAGATGCTTAATTGTTTGCAGGTTCCCAATTGGTGTACTCCTTGTTCCCGACACACACACGCATTTTTACAAAGTATTTCGGCTGTCACGAGTTCCAGCCTCATACTTTGGGGGGCATTATTTTACACATTATTTTGGTCATTCTAATGATGATATCACAGACATGTGTTCAGAATCCTAACATGACTTTTTTCCTGAGAAAATAAACTTCTTTCCTCCTCTACAAGGTTTCTTTCCAAAAAGGGTCTGCATGCTGCTGATACTATACAGTGCGGAAATCTATAATTTCCGCAGGCTACTCTATGGATGGCCCACGGGATTTATGCAGGCTGCTAAATAGGCAGGGTGCGGCGGTATTCCAAAGCTAAAAGAGGAAATAGGTTTCACGAAGTTTTTAGAAGGGGAATCTTCTAGAATGTGAGGTGGCGTCCATATGGTTGTGATCCTACTGGTTTCTCTGATTTGGTGGGATCATCCTCATCCTTTTAACCACCTCACCTTCTCCTATATAATCATGGGCTTCTCATGGAAAAGGTTAAGCAAGAAGAAGTAAGATTAAGTAGAGAATTGATGAAAGAATAGGTTGAAGACTGTGTGAAGAATCCTATTCTTATTGATTCTTGAGACCTCAATTTTTCCATCAAGCTTTTGTTGATTACCTTCATGCGAATTTTGGAGCAAGTGTATGTGTGTGTTGGAACAAGGGACCACTAAAAGGGAACTTGAAACATCAAGGCAATTCAATTGTATCTTCTACTTTTCATTGATATAATATGGTGGCTCGTCTCTTTCCTATAAAATGATTAGTGTTTTATTGCATGACTCCTTGATCACATGTTTAAGTTGTCATTGAATTCTACTATTGTTGATTTCACGTTGGTTGATTTGTTTTTTCACAGATCTGATTCTACAAGAGCACTGAAGTGAAGCAGGGAAAACAAAGATATAAGGAAACGATTCATAAGGTATGTTATCTATTCCTCTTTGGATAGTAAACTCAATGATTGCAACTTAGGGAAAGCGTCTTGTTCCGTCTTGTTTTGTTCTAGATCCAAGTGGATCTAGGGGGATCAATTCATGTCCACATCTACCGATTTACCCAATAACAGTAGTGGGAGAACCAACAATATGCACTTTATTATGTACAAGAAAAACCAACCTTTCCTCTATTACCTAGTCACATATATACACGTGTGTCTACATTTTCCTAAGAGTTACAACTTCTTAACTACCATGGTCACACAACCTTAACTAATTGTTTGGTCATCTCCTATAGTCAACTTAGGAAGTAAATTTATTTGGTCGATTGGTGGGTCTAGTCAACAGGGCCGAATAGCCCTACAACATCTCCCCCATCCTTAATTCCTTGCTCTCCTGGAGCAAGGGGAAGGGTGTGACTATTACATTGATAATAATTTTTAGAGAGAAAGATTAAAATTTTTGAAGTGAGAGATAATATTTAGAATAAATGGATTTGATGGATCTTCCCCTATTCCCTTTTGCTAATGTTGTTGGATTCTTTCAGGACATCGTTGAAGTGATTTTAGAAGAGTAGAGTACACTTTTCTATGTTTTTGAAAAAGTATGCATTTACCGACCCGAGCTCATTTAGTTTGGATCCTTGAAACTGGTTTGGTTGGTGAAAATTATGCATTCCTATATTAGGCCTTTTCTCTCAAAACTTGGTTCTATCACCACTCTCATCGGATGACTCTGGTTGTTGTGGAAGTCTGTTGGATGGAAGAATAATTATTTTCTTCCTCTCGACCCTAGTCCCATGTTGATGCAGACGACTGAGAACCATGACTCCCCTTTCTTTGAATTGTGTAGGATTCAATCATTGGTTAGATGGTATCAAAGTTCCTTAGGAAGAACTTTTTGATGTCCCATCGGTGTTGTGATATTCCACTGATGATGGAGAGGGGGCTGTCCCTCCTTTGTGAAAACAAGTGAATCTCCTCATGCTATTGGTAGAGCTTAGTCCCTCTTGGAGGAAATATCCATGCATATGAATCAAATCTCATGACTTTCACTCTTCCTCATATGAAACAAAATATGTCTCCAATTGATTTCTTACACCCTCCCCCTTGGTCGCTTATGTCAGATTTGGCACGTGTTTGGGTAGTTTCTAGTGGAGGGAATGAAGTCAAAAATTATGGATTTGTACTACTTGATGTAATTTCCACTCATGTGATTCCCCATTCTTGTCGTGGGGGAATCTGACTTGACTCCATTGAAGACATAATTTCTAGTTAGTTGGGCTGAAAGTATTTATTCTTTATGTCAATTAGGTCGTCCTGTTCTTCAAACATTTGCATCTAATGTATTTTATTACACTTATATGAAAATTATACATAGAAATATACATTCAAAAAAATTGAAAATGTTCTTCTATTGATTTATCATGTTGTGCCTTTGGGCTTCACTTGTTGAGGCAGGAGCATCGAAAGCAGCAAGCAAGCGCGAAGATGGAAGACAGCTGGAAAGCTCCAGCGCACATTTTTGAAATGTTTTGAAACATTAATGTAATAGTTAAGAGGAAGCACACTTATATATTATAAACATATCTTGAGCGGTTGCTCTCATTTGTAGTAGGTGAAGGCATTTATGCATAATTAATGTAAGTAGATAGATTTAAATGAAGATTAGACAGTTTAGGGTGTAGGAGGGAAAACCAACTATAGACACCCTCATCTTGTATCATTGTAACATTAACATTATCAAGAAGACAAAGAACATAGAGAAGAGAAGAAGTAGAGAGCTATGTAGAAGAACCCATGTATAGAAGTTATAAAATTAATATATATGAAGCTTTGATTCAGACTCATGGTGTTCCAATACTTTCTGTGTATACATGTTGAATGTTATGCTTATGGTTGTTTTACTCTTTCTGTTGTACATTTGCTTTTATGCTATGTATGTATGATTTCATTTTAAGTATTTGAAGTCTGAGAGAGTAAGGAAATGAGTTTCAATTGTTTCTCTTTTGAGTAAAAGTTCCTGCAAGGAGTGCAGTGGAGCATCTGCAAGGAGTGCATTGACGGGTTTAGAGTTCATCTCTGAAAGCTCAGGAGGGATACTGTTATTTTCATTTTCCGTGGAAGTGCAAGTTAGGCACAGAATCTGTGCAAGGTGTGTGTAGGCTAGTTGGAAGTTCATAACTCACCAACCCAGGAGAAGGTTGAAGACTACTGTCGCGAGGAGTTGCACAGAGTCAAAAGAACTCAAATACTTAGGCATATTTGAGGAAGTGCCACAAGGAGTGTGTGCAGAAGTCTTTTAGGAGGCTTGAGTTG
>JASDQU010096900.1:8025-21602 GCA_032191745.1 Picea mariana | reverse complement strand
AGGGCACTCTCACCAAGCACCTTCGAACTAGATCGTCCGGAATAACCTCCATTAGAGCGCTTCAAACACACCTATTTCCTTATCGATTTTACCCAAGCTTTACACAGATCTTAACAAACTTGAAAGTGAGGCAAGTGTGCTGAAAGTATGAAAGCAGAGTTAAATATATAACTAGCAGAGTAGGCCCATCATTCCATCTTAAACCCTAATTTATCATACAGAGGGATAAAAAAAATTAATGTATAAACTTTAATTTATACCGGATTGTAGAGAACCTAGCCATATCCATATCATAGGGGCATAACTAGCCATATCTATATCATAGGGGCATAACTCATGGTAACTTGATTTTAATTTGAATAAAAAAACTTAATTAAATATATAATTTGAATAAAAAAATATTAGAAAATTGTGTATTCTCAAGAAAAAGAAGTAAATTAATAAGTGGACAAATTCAATTTTTACAAAGAGTTTACATGTTTTTAACAAAGTGGAGATTCACTTTTATTTATTGAATATAGATCCTTTTAAAATGGGCCAAAACCTTGAGCACCTTGATTTACTCAATTTGGATCCGCTTAAAATGGACCAAAACCTTGAGCGCCTTGATTTACTCAATTTGAATCCTCTTCAAATGGGCCAAAAACTTGAGCGCCTTGATTTTCTCAATTTTGATCCGCTTAAAATTGACCAAAACTATTGAGAGCAAAGGTTCATGGTAAAAATTGGGATTAATAAAGTGGAACTATAAATTCTCTTAAAATTCCCAACTAAATTTAGGGAAAATTTTCAACTAAAAAGAGGTTGCGCTTATCTACTTATTAAGTCACTTCCATTGAATGTTCTTTTCTATTTCCATGTTGATAATACATTAATTATTTTTTAGAACTCTTCTTAGATGGAATGAACTACCATATTTTATATTACATGTTAAATACAAACAAAATATTTAATACTCAATTCTCAATTCAACATGTCAATGTCAATAGTCCATTACTTATTTTTTTTAAATATAAATTTAAATAAATTCTTATTATTATTAAACATGAAGTCATGCTACTTTAAAAAATTTACCATGTCTCTAAATAATGTAAATATGTTTCTATAAATTCCTAATATGGAGCTCAAGGCCAACCCTACACTAGTGAATGGCTACAAGAATATCTATTAATATGAGCTCCGTCTATCATCCATAAACAGATGGACAAACAGAAATCGTAAATAAATGCTTAGAAACGTGTCTATGGTGCTTTGTGACGAATAAGAAAAATATATGGTCTCAATGGTTACACTTAGTTGAATGGTGGTATAACTCTACATATCACACCTCCGCTAGAATGACTCATTTCCAAGCCTTATATGGTTATGAACCACCTAAATGGAAAGAGTTTGCACTAACAAATACTAAGGTCCAAGCAGTAAGAAATAAGCTAAAGGAAGAACAAAAAATCATAAATTTATTAAAAGAGAACCTAGCAACAAATCGTAATCCAATGAAACAACTAGCAGACCAACATAGGTCAGAAAGAGAATTTGAAGAACGCCATTGGGTGTTAGTACGAATCCAACCCTACAAAAAAATTATACCCTAAGAAACAAGGGAAGAACAAATTGGCCCCAAAATTCTATGGACCCTTTCAAATTAACAAAAAAATTAGCCAAGTAGCTTATAGATTGGAGTTTCCAGAAAATTGTCACATCCACAATGTCTGCCACATTTCATGTCTCAAAAGAATGCTTGGGCAAGCTCAACCAGTGAAAACAAAAATCCCTGACTTCGATGATGAAGGAAAAATTATTTTATAACCAGAAGGTATTCTTGCCACGAAGGAAACAATGTTACGTTCCATAACCATAAAGAAATATCTTATCAAATGGAAAAACCTTCCAAAAGAAGATTCGTCATGGGAGTCCAAACAATTCCTCCAACAATACCCATCACTACCCTTTCTTTGAGGACAAAGAAAAATCTTAAGAGGGTGGAAATGTAACAAACATAAAAATGATAATAATAAATATAATAAATTGTAATGGGTGAATTCATGAAGTTCGATAACACTTTCGTGACAATCGGGTCTCCAAAATTCCGAAAAACATTTTTTTGACCAAACTGATTTTCTTTTCGGAAGAAAGTACGCTTTTTTCGGTCAAAAACTCTTTCGATCAAACCTTTGAACGTCAAATCGAACGGCACCCTGATGATGCCCTCGATTTCCATGTACAATTTTAGTCGAATGGATATTTTTCATTCGATAAAATCTTTTTGGCCAAAAGATATTCCGGCCAAAATAATGTTTCGTCCGAACTATATTTTGGCCGAAAGATTAGTTCGGCTATAAAAAGGTTTACATATTACCCGCACATCGCTCCTGCAATAGATTTTGTGAGTTCATACCTATTTGGTGTTTGTTTTGCAGGCAGAGAGCATTTGTTGTGCGTGGTGTATGGTGTTTGTTGTGCGGGCGGAGAACATTTTTTGTGCGAGGTGTATGGTGTTTGGTGTGCAAGCGGAGAGTGTTTGTTGTGGGAGGACAAGCGGTGTTTTCTGCGGATGGGCGGTGTTGTGGACGTTTGAGAAGTATTTGGGCGGTGTTGTGGATGTTGGAGTGGTGGGAGTTCAGTTTAGGTATGTTTAGATTAGGATATTTTAAATTATAGTTTAGAATTTAGAATTTAAAATTAGAATTAAAAAAAAAATAGATTGTTGACAGGGACTTATTCGTCCCTGTTCATGTACAATGACTAGCCTGAATTCGGGACTGTCCCTATAGATGGAAAGGGCCGAATATGGCCCTACCCATTATGTTTAAATTTTTAATTTTTAAACAAGACCGAATTTTAAATTTTTAAACAAAGCCGAATTTCAAATATGTTTAAATTTTTAGAAAATTTATATTTTTAGTTAAAAATTTGAGTTTAGAAATTTTGTTAGAATGTTGACATGGCCTTATTCACCCTATCCATGTAGAAGTTAGAAGTTAGAATTTAGATGTTAGATATTATTTTAGAATTTTAGAATTTAAATTTTAAATTTTTATTTCGGGTTTAAATTTTAAATTTCTATTTAAATTTTAGAATTTAGAAGTTAATTTTGATTGTTGAATGGGCCTTATTTGACCCTTTCCATGTACAGTGACAAGCCTAAATTCGGGCCTGTACCTATACCTGGACAGGGCCGAATATGCCTCTGTCCTTTATGATTAGATTTTTTTTTTCTAACATGTATCAAATATGTTTAAACAAGGCCAAATTTTAAATTTTTAAACAGGGTCAAATTTTAAATTTTTAAACAGAGTCAGATTTTAAATTTTTAAATAGCACCGAATATTAAATTTTTAAATAGCATTGAATTTTAAGGAGGCATAATTTCCCACTTGTCTTCCTCCAAGTTATAAGCTTCTACACCCACCAAAGGGTCGAAATCCTCATTGAACCCACCAATGATGTAGACAAGTTCGTTGCAAGAAGAGACACAACAGGCAAAGTCAGATCAAGTTGTAGGCATCTCATCTCTACGGCTCCATCTGGTAGACTCAAAGTCATAAATGTATACAATCTTCCTCGGACTCATGGGGGACTGGTGGAATCCACCTATGATAACCAACTTCCGGTTCAGAGAAACGCACTGACGCCATACTGGTATTCCAGCAATGTGGGGATCATTAATGGGAGGTGGACTTTCCCAGGTGCCATTCACAGGGTCATATATCGTAAATGCAAAGACGAGATTGTCAATCAACCCACCGCCATCAACCCTTTGAATCATGCATAGCAGTTGTTCGCGCGTGCCAGATATCTTTCTGTCCGCATAGAACATAGGGCTACTCACCATAGCTTTCCAGCTTCTGCAGACAACTTTCAGCGTATGGTGTGAATTGTAGGGCACTCTCACCAAGCACCTTCGAACTAGATCGTCCGGAATAACCTCCATTAGAGCGCTTCAAACACACCTATTTCCTTATCGATTTTACCCAAGCTTTACACAGATCTTCACAAACTTGAAAGTGAGGCAAGTGTGTTGAAAGTATGAAAGCAGAGTTAAATATATAACTAGCAGAGTAGGCCCATCATTCCATCTTAAACCCTAATTTATAAAACATACAGAGGGATCAAATTTTTTAATGTATAAACTTTAATTTGTACAGGATTATAGAGCACCTAGCCATCCTATCATAGGGGCATCACTCATGGTAACCTAATTATAATTTGAATAAAAAAACATAACTAAATATATAATTTGAATAAAACAAATATTAAAAAATTCTGTATTCCCATGAAAAAGAAGTAAATTAATAAGTGGACAAATTTAGTTTTTACAAAGAGGTTACCTGTTTTTAACAAAGTGAGTTTCACCTTTATCTATTGAATATAGATCTTTTTAAAATGGGCCAAAACCTTGAGCACCTTGATTTACTCAATTTGGATCAGCTTAAAATGGGCCAAAACCTTGAGCACCTTGATTTACTCAGTTTGGATCTCCCTAAAATGGGCCAAAACTATTGAGAGAAAACTTTCATGGTCAAAGTTGCTATTAATAAAGTGGAACTATGAATTTTTTCAAAATTCCCACCAATCTAGGTTGCAAAACCTTTACCAAGAATATCATGGTCAAAGTTGCAGTAATCAAGTGAAACTATAACTCAAATTATAACTTATGGTAAAATTCCTACTAGATTTAGGGAAAATTCTCAACTAAAACAATGTTGTGCTTATCCGCTTATTAAGTCACTTCCATTGAATGTTCTTTTCTATTTCCATGTTGATAATACATTAATTACTTTTTAGAACTCTTTCTTACGTGGAATGAACTACCATATTTTATATTACATGTTAAATACAATGTCAATAGTCCATTACTTATTTTTAAAAAATATAAATTTAAAGAAATTATTATTATTATTAAACATGGAGTGATGCTACTTTAAAAAAATTGCCATGTCTATAAATAATGCAAATATATTTGTACCGATTCCTACTATGGAGCTCAAGGCCAACCCCACACTAGTGAATGGCTAGACATTTAAATCTTGTAAATATATTTTTATGGACCAAAACTATGTAAATATTAATGTTGGAATATAATATATAATGGTTTGAACTATAGAGAGGGTGAAAAGGGTTGTGATTCCACCAAAGGGAAGAGGAAAGAAGATATATAGAAAACTAATCCTCTAATGCCAAGTGGCAATTTAGGAAGATAATCATGGAAAGCATGTAAATGGTTGGTGAGGAAGCCTTCCTCATGGAGTTGTTTTAGCATGGGTTGAGTACAATCATCATGGGAGATATGTAAAAACACTTCATTCTCTTATTAAAACAAAAATCAATCATCATACCCTAAAATATCTTAGTGTTTATTCATTCTCACCATTATCACGTTAAATATTTCGAACTCTCATATTGCATTCTCCATATAGTGCTACTAAATATAAATTTTAAGATGACCAAAAAACAACATTGTGAAAGGGGAATCACAAACCATGAGGAAGAGATAGAAGTTTTTTGCATAAGTATAGAGGTTGGGAAAGTTAGGAATCCTTCACCCATAGGTTATTGATGTGCATTGGTTTTTTGAGAGCTGATTTGTATTCTTCCATGTTATTTGAAAAGGAATTTAACATATTGAACTCTTTCCACCTAAATTGAGGAGAACTATACTACCATATGAATATCCCTCTAGGGAAATTGAGAAAAGAAGGGTAATATCTTCATTTTCTTGTGTATGACAATGGAATATAGTGATAAGGCTATTTGATGACAAGATGAGAGGAAAACAGTTCTCTATAGTCAGGGGATGAGTTAATCCATGAGAGAAATGAGTTGAATCAAGTGAGCTTAAACCATGCAACTTGAATTCCTCCCCCCTTGTAGCTTAATAGCTTGGCATGGGGCTTGCATATACCCTAGATGCTTGTGGTTGGGTGGAAAATTAATCATATATATCGATTTGCTTGGACCATTTTTGGATAAAGATAAGTATCTCTATCGATGAATTTTCAATAAAATGATATTTTCTATAGAAGATTTGCATGAATTATAGATGTTGTGTGTGGTTATGTTTAATACTAAACATAGGAACTTGATTACAATTAAATAAATTAATATATGCTTGTTAATTTTGTTGCATGTTTATTATTGCACATTAACATGAATCTAAATCAATTATAGACTACCATGGAAGAAAATATTTGTGGTATTATGGTGAGATAGGATCTTGACGATTGACATTTCAATGAATTGATCATGTATTTTTTTCCATGGATGGGGATTCCATAATGTTGTATCATATCCTTATTTCAATTATGGGCCATTTGATTGACATGATGGGCTTCATAGTCACGTGCATTCACTTAACAACCACAAGACATTTAATGAACATAGAGTTATAAGCAAGACAGTTTGTGTTATATTTAAATTTGACCTCTATGAATGGGATCCATTCATGAAAATTAAGTTGCGAGAATATTTCAAGGGATATGGAATAATGTGTTTTATTTTTAGTTATGGATGAGCAAGAGGCTCATCATTTGGAAATAAATAAGAGTTGCAACCTATGTAAGGGATAACTTTGATCTTGTTACACCTAATTCATGAACAATCATTGAGTATAGGTATGATCCACCCCTACTAATGTAGATGTGGAAATATAGGTAGGGTACTAATCAAATGGAAGAGACATGAAATGAAAGAGTTTAATACCATATATTAAACCTAACGTGGAGCATGGTTTTGTTTTGGGGGTTGTGAAGGAAGCGACATGTAACATTGTTTAATTGGCACGGTGTTAAAATGTGAAATCCACCCACATGGGAACATTATGTGTGATCCTTGTCCTAAGTAACAACAGTTTATCCATGAATATACTAATTTATATATTTCCCATGTACGTCCTCCACCATGAAACAAATAAATAGATGATGATACTTGAGAGGGATTGTTGTAGTGAAGAACAATAAAAAATATGTTTATCGTGATTTGAAGAATTTGAAATTAGTGAAGGGTGTGGTATCAAAGACTTATTTCAATGCTAGTCCAATTTGGATAGTTTTACACAACATGATTCATAATCATGTGCATTCATTTAACAACCATAAGACATTTAATGAAGAGAAAAGCATATGTGATAAAATTTTCATTATGACCAAACTTAACCTCCATGCATGGGATCCACTCACAAAACTTGGGTTGCAAGAAGCATAGAGATGTTGAGTATGTTTTATTTTTAATTACGGATGAGAAAGAGACTCATAATTTGAAGTTAAATGAGTGTTGTATTTTGTGTAAGGGGGAACTTTGGTTTTGTTACACCACAGTCACAAAAAATTGTTGGGTATTGGAATGATCCCCCCAATTAATGTAGATGTGGAAATAGAGGTAAGGTTATAATTAGATGGAAGAGGCATATGATGGAAGAGTCAAATACCTTGTATTAATTCTAATTTAGAGTGCATTTTTGGTTTGTAGGTTGTGAAGAAAGTGATATGTGGTATTGATTAACTGGCATGCGTTGAAAGTTGCAACCAACCCAAAAATATATGTAAAACCTACAAAATCCAAACATTGGATCATTTATAGATCAACAATGTGATGTTTTTTGGTGGAAGAAATGACATATGGTTAACATGGGCCTATAGTGATATTTCTTATTGGATTATCCATAAATCCATCACATGAACTATTTTTTATACAATCAAGTAGCAGGTGGGTTTATTCACAAGGTAAATCATTAAGAGGCAATGCACCCACACTATATGGGCACAACATTGGAAGGTGCACCTCACATCAAAAATATTTTTAACCATCAAAACCGTCTCATTGTCTAATTGTTCCATATCGACACTATGTTGAATTCATGAGGAGAAGGTAGAGATTGTGTCCTACCAATTCATAACCCATTGGATCTTAAAAAGGTTGTTGACGTGGATGAGGAGAAGGTAGAGATTGTTTACTTGTGGCCTACCAATTCATAACCCATTGGGTCTTAAAAAGGTTGTTGACGTGGAAACTTTATATTGAATGAATATTGGGATGGATTAATTGAGTACTCCACTAATTTCGCAACAAAATAGTGCTTTTCATGTGAAAGGTCTCATAGGAAAAACAAGACTCACAAATATATAAGAGAAGGAAAGGGTCTTAGAATTTTTGGCATGGGAAATTTCATGGGGTTTGAATCATGTGACCAACACACATGGCAGGATTATGTGTGGTATTTAGCGTACACAATCATAGTTTATCCATGAATATGGGTACCTATATACTTCCCATGTACTTCCTCTTCCATAGAAGAAATAAAAGTAAATAAAAATGTGTTTCATCCCATGGGGACATCAATTAGTAGAGAATGTAGGAAAAATATTGGGGTTCAACATGAAATAATGTGAAAGTAGTTAGATTTTAGAAAAATAAAATCAAGGTATGGCCCTTCACTTTACTTTCAATGTTGATGAGAATAATTATTTCAATACCATAAATGAAATGAAAAGGTGTGAAACAAGTGGTAGTCTTGATTAATGTATGACATTCCCATAAGGTTCTAGTTAGATTTATGTTTTTTGACTATCCATTGAAGCATGGTTTTTAGGATTGTTTTAACTAGGTTTTCATACAATATCGGGTGGTCAATACATATATATATCCTAAACATGAAACTGTAGAGGATTTGAGTCTTGAAATTTTTTTCATGCTCAAATATCAGCTATGAAGCAAGTGATGACATCACATGCTCTTCAAAAGGAAGATAATTACCATGTGGGAAGAGATTTTGAAGGTATACATTGATTCTACCGATTTAGTGAAGTAGTGAATTGACATCATGATGTATTTACTATAGTTGTTGGATAGGGGTTCACATTCATTGAAATAGATCCTCCATTTACAAAAGGGATCGATGGTGATGAGGTGATGAAGGGAATATGGTGGTTCTTATGTTTAAGTGAATATTTGGTAGTTCTCTCAATGCTTAATTTCATGGACGTAGTCATGGAAGAGGAATGTTAGAAATTCATTCAACAACGATCTTTTATGAGGAGGAAACTATAGACAAGTGACCACCACAATTTATGTTATGGAAATGATTGAGAACTTGATAGATAACATTGTTGTAAGAAGGTGTCAATGTTTGACAATAGATAATTCCAACAAGAAGGAGATAACAAAGAGTTTGTTAGTGGATGTGTGGAAAATTGTCATTAGAAATTTGGTATCTAAACTTATCTATGCAAAGATAAACCAAGATATCACCATCACTAAACTTTTTTATTCTTATAACAAGAGTAATACAACCAATCATGTAAGCTCTAATGGAATTACAGTAATCACATAATAGAGATCCATATTCCCCATCGCCAACCTAAAAATGTGGACCGTCTCGTTGATTACTGGAAACTGAAGCCAATCAACAAAAATATAGTGACAACTTCTATGGGGTATGTGATTAACAACAAGCACGTGAGTTATTCTGTCTGCAGGATTCAGACTTGGCTATCAAAGTAAAAATATAATGCAGATGGAAAACGCAAGACAGGGGGTCAACGCAAGGTAAATTCACCATGTAATAAAGGTGACGAATTGCAGTTTTAACAAGATAAGATTGCAATGTATTCCAAGCATATCTCCCAGCCATTACACCCCCGAAAAACGTTACCAACACATCAAAACGCAACCTTACACTCAACAACTACGCGCCTCCCTCCCCCCGCCCTCCCAACACGGTAAAGAAAAAGAAACGAAGGCAATCCAGTAAAAATTTCATTGTTGTTCAGGTGTAAATAAAAAGATGCATGCGCTCAAGGAAGTTCTCGTTGTAATTCAAGGCATAACCTTCCTGTTAATAAGGGAAAAATGCAGTCTAAAAAAAAATGTAAGGGTTGTCAACAAGAGGACAAAACGCAGTCCAATATAAATTATAACTGTCATCCAAGTGGACAAAAACGCAAACTAAATTCGTCCTGAATTAAATTAAATGGTAGAAGTAAAATCGCAGGGAAGGAAAATGAACAAAGCACAGAGGTATTCATTTGCCAAAAGGCGCAATAAAATCACTCATCCAGTAACAACCAAATCAGAGCTAAGAAGGGGTCGGCCGCTGGGAAAAATTATCCTTCTCTCATCATCCACGCACAGAAAAGAAGGACATTAGGGTCTATAGGTCTATTAACACCAAAATGACGATCGTCGATCCGACTCCTTGTCGATTACTCAGGCGTGGACTGATGAACTAGGAATGATGACGAAGTAAAAAGAACAAATCTTCACAACAAATCAATAAAACCAATAGGACAGTCACAACATTTAGAATCGAATGCCAAAGGAATCGACTCAAACAACAAGCTTAAGACCAATACAAAAATGAAAACGTAAGGTCAATAGTAATATACCATGCAGAAATAAAGCATGTGTACCATATCCCAAGGCGACAACTCTGATTCATTTTCCTGTGCGTTCCATGCAACTCTCGCTTACCGATCGATGAGACTTCACTGGTACCTCCCAGCCAACGCAAGAGGTACTCATCTTCCCCCTTAGTCCCCGGAGCCACAAAGGGGCCACACACACTAAACCAAAGCACAACTAGCTCCCAACTCGCCTCGCAAGGTCAAGCTACCACTCCTCACTAAGTTGGGTATCCCATCTCCCACAAGATAAGTTAGTCAAGTCAAAAATTCTATAGTGTAACGTTACGCATCCAAAATAGAGATCCATCCTCCTCCTCCTCCTCCCTCCTTTATATAGAGTTTCTCAGTCATTCCTTCCCAATTTCCCATTTAATTTAATGTTCAATAATTTAATTCATAAAAATCCTCCCCGTACAAGTGTCACCCATCCCCTTCGTTGCACCAAAAATTAATTTCATAAATTATTTAATTGCTTCTATTTCCCTCACCCACCTAAAAGAATTCCTAGAATCGCTCCTAGGTGTCCCCAAATTCTCTTACACAGTTTAATCACTAACCCCCTTACTAAATTACTAGTTGAGTTCAATTTAGAAAGTTCTTAAATGCAAGATTCCTTGCTAAGTTAGTCATTCTATTTTTTCCTCATGGTTCCCTTTCTCTTTATGTTTCCCCCTTTTCTCCTTAGTTTCCTAATTCCTTAAAATTTCCCTCTTTCCCTTTTTATCTAAAACTCAAATTAGCAAGTGTAGAGTTTACCCTTTTTCCCCTTTTTCTTTTTAGTTAAAAAAAAAATAATTAGCAAATGTGACAAACAATAATTTTTTCTTTTTTTTAATCCCTCGATATAATTTGATTTTAATAATTTAACCGAATTCCTTACACCCTTTTTATCACATGTTTAAAGATGATTAAACCTAGATTTTAATTTTTGAGACTGGGTGACATTTTTATTAGGGAAGTTGTTTTTACTTCTTTCTCATCACCTCATTCATTCTAGGGCCATATAGTTTTATTCACTTATTATTTAACAATGCGACGTGCCCTTCAGGATGCACTAGGTGCTCCAAGGGTGCCACTCGCCTCATTTTGTTTCCCTTGCATTATGTGCCCTTCATGATGCACTACATTCTCCAAGGGTGCCACTCGCCTCATTCTATTTCCCTTGTGTGACATTCCCTTCAGGGCTCACTACGTGCTCCAAGGGTGTCACTCTCCTTTTGACTGACTTGGTAGACATCAAAAACCCCTGGAGTCAATACCCTGCCAGGCGATCTTGTGGGAGACTAAAGGTCTCTAAGGAATAAGGCCCCTACCTTATTGTGCACCCCTTAGAATCATCGTGAGCGACTATCACAATATTCCCTCACAACATCATGGGTCTTCTTTAACTAGGTAATCGTTAACCTACAGTTCGAGCCACGGTGGGAGTGTTAGTAGGCTATAGCAGGGTTGTTTTCCAAAACTCTCCCTCAACGTCTCTTTTTATCATGCTTGACCCCTCTACTCCACATGTGACTTTAGTTGGCAAGCTATTGTCAGCCTGTATCATCAACAAATCATGTCAGAAATAAAATCCATGATCATAACATTTAATCATATGCACATAGGTCATATATACAACAATCAAACCCCAATTGTCCACTCCCTGACTCAGTTGAGAGTCCAAGGCATCCATCGATGCCTCTACATCCTCGAGGTCGAAAATCCTGCACACTCAGAAAAACCGAGTCAATAGGACCTTCCTGTGTCAATACAGTAAAAGAAAATTTCATCATATCCATAATTCCTCATAATCATAATCAAACGCCCAATAATATAATAATCCGGATCACTTGCAAGAAAGTGTCCTCAAAGAATAAGTTTTCTCAATGCGTGCAAGAGCGAGATGTTACAGTGACAAAGCATATAACGACTAAAATGTTTCACTTAATCTACCATAGCAAAGTCCAACTTCTCATCAATATTATATGGTAAGACAATGTTTGATAGGTTCTCATTGATTTAATATGACATTCTTAGTGCTCAAGGGTGGCATGTTAATATTGGACTAACATGCATGTCACAACATAAGCTAAGGAGGAAATTTCATGAAATAAATATTTAATGAAGTTACAGGGGCGATGAAGGGTGCTAGAATTAGATAATACTTTAAAGAATAAAAAAGTTTATATAACTACTCATCCTAGAAAAAATGTATGGTTCTTAAAAAAAATATGCAAAGATCCATGAGAGGGAGTGGTGTAGTCAAGAATATATCTTCACAATATGTTTATTTTTTACTTGCAAGATTTGAAATTAGTGAAGGTTTCATGGTGGAAATAGTTCCATGATGATTTGGACTTTCAAGAGATCAACAAAATACCTTATTTTGATATATAAACTCGAGGAGGCATCCAATCGTAACATAAAATAATATTTTAAGAGTATTTAATATAATGTTCTATTGTTGGCATCAAATTAAGTTTGTGCATAGGTCCACTAATTCTTGTGACCATAATTTAATGGATCTAGCCATGATATCATGAAGAATATCTAGAACAATGTGTACCATGTTGTGGATACATATGACATAACACATTGGAAGGTGGCTCCAATACTATTGAGTATGTATCGGATGACATGGTTAGAAAAATTTCCCCAAATTATGGTCTATCTAATTTTATATCAACACTCTTTATGAATTTTAATATGGTTGTACTCTAAGAACTTGTCCATGAAGGACAATACTTCATGACAAATGCATTCTTCAATATCTTAGGCAATGAATGTGTTAAAGAATTCATCTTTGGGGAAGGCCTAGTTGAGGTCATAAAATTTAGTATGAGCCATGTTATTTAATTTCTTATTATTGAAGGGGACAATATAGGATGCCCAATATGTGCAAGTGATGTGGTGAAT
The DNA here is from genome assembly GCA_032191745.1 of Picea mariana. Taxonomy (NCBI): domain Eukaryota; kingdom Viridiplantae; phylum Streptophyta; class Pinopsida; order Pinales; family Pinaceae; genus Picea; species Picea mariana. The sequence goes on along the minus strand of JASDQU010096900.1, from coordinate 8,307 downwards.
TCCACTAATTGTCTGCAATTTGCCAATTTCTTCAATAATGGTTGGTAACTTTTGGGGGTGAATAGGTTGTTGTTTCTATCAAATATGTTGTGCATAAGGCTCTATTTCAATGTAGTTTTTGATACTACTATGGTCCATGAACAATATTTCAATTTACAACCATGAAAACACCTCACATAATTCTTGAAATTAGGATTTGTAAGCAACAACTTTCTTAGGGGTGCATGCTACTCCAAGAAAAATGTTTTTTCTAACACTTGGTTTGGTGGAAATATATATGGT
>JASDQU010096899.1:8040-21053 GCA_032191745.1 Picea mariana | reverse complement strand
CAAGATCCACAACCAACAAGCACCACATCAATCAAATGAGAAACCAGGACCATCTCAGAAAGGTCCAACAAAATGTCTCACAAAAACACTTGAAAGTGTTCATCCTAATGAGATTTGAAAGACACGAACCATATTATCCTCAAAACAAGATGGAGGTAATGTAGATAATTCAAACTCAGGTGATTGTAGAAGATATGGATGTTTCATATAATTGTGAGTTGAATTTATCTACTAACCATGAACCAACTTCCATTGAATAAGACACTTCTCGTTATGAATGGAAATAATCCATGCAAAAGGAATACGATGCTCTCATCAAGAATGGGACATGGAAATTGGTGGACCCTCCATATGGAACTGAACCAATTGTCTGGAAGTGGGCATTCAAGAACAAGTACATATCAGATGGCTCACTTGATAAGCACAAATCAAGGCTCATGGAAAAAGGATTTGCATAGAAATAAAGTGTTGATTATGAGGAGACCTTTTCCCCCAAAACAAAATGGGATAGCATTCACACTCTATTTTCCATTGAAACACAAAATGGATGTGAATATTGCTTTCTTGAATGGATACTTGGAAGACAATGTGTTCATGTCTCAACTAGAAGGATTTGTTGTGAAACCAAAATAACATAAGGTATGTAATCTCATCAAATCCTCGTATGAATTGAAACAATCACCATGAACATGGTATGAAAATTTAACTGAGCATCTTCTAAAAATAAATTTCAAGCATTTCAATCTTGATGATGCTACATTGTTTGTCAAGAAAGTTGGAAAATGTGTTGTATATCTTGTAGTATAAGTAGATGATCTATTTATAACAGGGAACAATGATAACTGCATTGCATCCATAAAGAAAGATTTGAATAAAGGCTTTGAGTTGACAGATTGGGACATATTCACTACTATTTGGGCATTGAAGTGATATAAAATCCAAAGTACATATTCATCTCCCAAAAGAAGTACATTGGAGAATTGTTGAACAAGTTTGGCATGGTTGAGTGCAATCCTATTTATACACCAATGGAACAGAATTTGAAACTCACATCAAAAGAAGTGAATGAATTTGAGAATGTAACCAAGTATAGACAACTTATGGGAAGTCTTATCTATCTTACTACCACCATACCAAACAATTCATTTGTTGTTGGGATTATTTCAAGGTTCAGTCAAAAGTCTTGTGAAGGGAATTGTTTAGTTGCAAAGAGAGTTCTAAAATACTTGAAAGGGACTCAATTGTTTCGAATCATGTACACTAAGGTATATGAATTCAAACTGATTAGATATTCTAATTCAAACTTTGGTGTGGTCAAGGAAAATGTAGTGTGAACTTCAGGTTATCTCACGAGACTTGGATCAACAACTATCTCATGGAGATCACGCAAAAATTCATTACCAACAAATTCCACAATAGAGGTAGAATATGGGGCAGCTTTAGAAGTGAGGAAGGAGATTGTGTGGCTAGGAAAAATACTTGAATATTTGCAGGAGAAACAAGTGAAATCTACTCCTCTTCTAGTTGATAATACTTTTTCAATGAATTTGGCCAAGAATCCCAGATTCCATGATCAATCCAACCACATCAACACAAAGTTTCACTTGATTTGATATCATGTAGAGGCCAAAATTATTCACGTAATGAATTGTTTAACATATGAGAAAATTGTAGACATATTCACCAAAGCTCTTGGAAGAGAAAAATTTGATAAGTTCAGAATGATGCTTGGACTCACACACACCTCGTCAAATTAAGGTGAGGGATGTTGGAGACATAATACTTCATGGATGTGTTACTTGTAACATATTGTAACTATGAATAGTTGTAGGTGATAGGAAATGTCTTCAGTTATTGAAAACCAAGAGTCATTTATTGTGTATTTATTAACCAATGATGGCAATGCCAATTACATCACATGTGGAGTTATTTTCTTCCACCCCTAACTTGATAGGTAGGTAAATGGATGGTGTGGAAGGAAGGCATAGGGAACAATGTAATAATTGGGAATACCACTAGATGGGGTATTTATATAGTTGTATAATATCTTCTCTTCATATCTCAGAGATTTATAGTTTGGTAGATGTAGTAGAACAAGCGATATTTCCATTTGGACCCAAGGCTATAAATCTACTACACAATTAGGTGTTCAAGAGAAATTAGTGGAAGAATGGAAACACTACATCTCCAAGCTAAAACGTAGTTCTTTAGGATTAATAGATGAATAATATCTGATCACATGGATTAAAAAATGCATTTGGAATACATACATACATACATATATACATATATATATATATATAAACTAGGATATGAGATTTATGTTGAAGAGAATGAGGAAGGAGATAGGAAATAGAGGTCAAAGGTGATATAAAAATTGATCACTTCATTGAAAATTTGAATATTCTATCATTGTCTCTATCCAATAAAGTTCATAACCAGGATAACTATAAGAAGAGGTCACAGGAAGGTATTAGTAGGAATGTTCTCTTTAAAACTTATGAAGATTCAATGTATTATTTATTAGTGCATTGTTAGTTTTCAAAAGAAGTTTGGGGAGAGGCTCTAAAATTAAAAAATGTTAATGAGAAATGGGAAGGACTTAATATCTTTAAGTGCTTCAAAATATGATGCATGGATAGAGCTATATTATCCTTTAAGGAACTTCCCTACACAATTGCATGGACTATGTCGATTGTTAAGAATGAAATGAAATTTCAAGGGAAATGATTATTACCAATTTAGAAAAGTCATCAAGTAAGATATGCATATGAAGGAATATGGAATCTATTGAATTAATGTAAAATCCCCAATAAATTAAAATTTTGTGACCATTGATTTCTCTAAAGATTGGAGATAATTTTTGTTAAGTTCTGAGCTATTATTAGGTTTCTTTTCAATTTACTAGATAACAACATCATAGGTAGGATCACTAAGAGAAACACAATCACAAGATACACAACATTTATCTTGGGAAACCCTCATGGGGGAGAAAACCCAACAAAACTTCCTTAATATAGATAGCCAATACAATGCCAAGACAATAAACCAAAACACTAGAGAATATCCAACATTGAGCAATGCACCTTTCTCTTCCTTCTTCTCCCAACTAAAGCTATCATACCTTTGCACCTAATGAGTGAATGAGTGAGTGAGATGATGGGGTGATAGCCTCCTTTATTTATACATACTACCAGGCACTGGAAAGTTGTCTCTTCATTGGGCATGGATGACTTCTCTTGTTAGTGGTTAAAACCACTTTGATTAGGCCAAGGGGCGACTTATTAATTTGCATAATATAATTAGGGTTTGACCAATCCACAAAAGGGGATTTGGTCAAGTACAATGCATGGCATGATCAATCCACAAAAAGGGATTGATATGATGAATAATAACTCAATAATAAATAAAATACTCTTTGTAGTTACAATATTTCAACACTCCCCCTTAACAAGAATGGTATTCTACTAGAATATCTATAAATCATTGGAATTTTTTATCATCATCAATATCAGCATCCATAACAAGGAGCTAGAATGGCATCATCATCATCTTCATCAACATGAATTAGTATAAAAATAATACATAATCATCATCAATAACATCATGACAACATCAACAACAATAGTATCAAAGAACAAAGGCTAGAGCATCATCAACATCAACACTATGCTGGAAATATTCAACATGAAGTTGGCATCTCAACAACATTAGCACTAAGCTGTAAATATTCAACACGAGGTTGGCATCTCAACAACATCAACGTGAAGCTAGAAATCTTCAGCACAAGGCTGGCATCTCAACAACATCAACACAAAGCTAAAAAAATTTAGCATGAGGTTGGCATCTCAACAACATCAACACGAAGCTGGAAATATTCAACATGAGGCTGGCATCTCAATAACATCAATAGGAAGATGGAAATATTTTGCACAAGGATGGCATCAACACTACTCCCCCTTTCCAGGGAGGTCCTTTCGAACCACACCAAGCTTGTCTCGAAAATGATCAAACTTTACATGAGACAGAGGCTTGGCCAACACGTTTGCAACCTACTCATTCGTGCTAACATAAATGATATTGGATTTCATGAATCAGATTTCTATTTGTTTTGAAATGTCATGAAACACATGGTTCTTTGTCATTTTATGCAACTCTAGTTATCACATAGAATCACGATTGCTTCCATCTCCAGATCAAATAGACCTGCCAACAAATTTCGAAGCCATATGGCTTCACAACTGGTGGAACATGAAACAATGTATTTCTCTTATGTCATGTTGAGAGAAATACTTGATTTCCTCCTACTCTGCCATGAGATCATGGCTAACCCTAGACTGAAACAACATCCTAAGGTGATCGTTTTGTTAGAGACACTTCCAGCCCAATCTGAATTGGTATATCCACTCAATCTAAAGTCATGATCTCCATTATAAATGAGACCAAAATCCAATGTACCCTTAAGGTATCTCATCACATGTTTTGTAGCAACAAGGTGAACATGTTTGGGTTATACCATAAACTGACTCAAGGTGTTCACAAAAAAACATATATCTAGCCTGGTGTTCATCATATACATCAATGATCCAATGATATGTATGTACTACGTAGCATCAACCAAATCTGACGAAGTATCAAGCAAGAGATTCAACTTTGTTTTCATGGGTGTATTTATGGGTTTACACTCCAATACATCAAACCTCTTCATTATTTCAACTGCGTACTTCCCTTGGTTAAGGAAGATCTTCTTCGGGCTCTGTCATACCTCAGGACCTAATAAATAGTGCATTAGGCCAAGTTTTTTCATCTCAAATTATGTAGTGAGATTCTTCTTACATTTAGTGATGAGACTTTATTCTCTTGCTAGAAATAATTTGTCCACATACAAAAAAAATATAACATGCTCATCATTCATAACCTTTAAGTACAAGTTAGAATCAAATTTACTCTTGGTAAAGCCCAAGCTTATCAAGAAACTGTCAATTCTTTCATACCAAGCTCTAGGATCTTGTTTCTATCGATACAGAGTCTTCTTCAATCCGAAGACATGTGTTTTTATATCTTCAACCTCAAACCNATACACTTCCTCTTCAATGACAACATTTAAGAAAGATGTTTTCACTCCCATTTGGTGTAACTTCCATTTCGTCTTAGCTACAAGGGCTATGATGGTTCTGATTGAAGTCTATCTAGCTAAAACATCTCTTCATAATTAATGCCTTCCTTTTGAGAAAATTCATGAGTTACAAATCTTGCTTTATATTTCTCAATACTTCCATCAACAACATGTTTTATCTTGTATATCCATTTAGAAGGCACCAAATCCTTTCTCTTCAGTTTGGGAACTATTTCCCATACATAATTCTTTATAATTGGTTGGTATTATTTTGTCATGGCATCTACCCATTCTTTCTTCTGAATGGATTCTTCAAAGAAAGTAGTATCATTCTCTAAGAAATCACAAATGAAAGCCATATAACTAGAGAATGCCTTGGGTTTCTTGACTTGTCTCATGGTTCCTTCGAGGGAACCATAATTTTATCTACATTGAATAAGTTCCCTTGCCTAGGATAACTTTCTCTTGTGAGATATTGTCATCTGGGGAGGTTCTTGAGATTATATTATGTCATGATATTTTGGAATATCCTCATCATGGGAAGCTATGACTTCCCTCACTGGTTTTGAAACTCTGGGAATTACAGGTTCTTCTTCATATACTTCTTCAAGATGGCATCTTCTTGATTTCTTGAGTGTTGCATCTTCATCAAAGGTTACATCTTTTTTTATATCATTATGATGGTAACTTGGTATATAGATTTTGAAGGCCTTGGAGAGCTCACAGTATCCAACAAATATTCCCTCATTTCCTGACGGGTCCATCTTGGTTATGTTCTCTTTCAAAATGTGTACAAATATTGGACAACCAAATATCTTGAGATGGCTTACTTCTGGCTTCTTTCCGGAGAACATGTCTTCAGGGGTTTTGAACCCAAGAGCACTATGGGATAATATATGTTGTACATATATTGTTTTTCTTGTTTCTTCTTCCCATAAGTGCATTGGAAGATCTTGATCATGTATCATAGTCTTCACTACTTCCATTATAGTTCTATTCTTTCTTTATGCTACACCATTTTGTTGAGGATTGTAGGGAGTGGTGATCTCCCTCTTGATCCCCGCATGTTTAAAAAAAATTACAAACTCTTTTGAGGTGTATTCTCCTCCATTATCTGCCCTGAGTATATTGATAATTATTTCAAATAGATTCTCTATCAAGGCTTTTAATTCCTTGAATTTACCAAACACTTCATATTTTGATTTCAAAAAATAAACCTAGGTTTTGCGAGAATAGTCATCAATAAACGATACATAGTATACATACCCACTAATGGAGTTTGATCACATTGGGCCACATACATCTGAGTGGATGAGCTCTAAGACTCCTTCTGCTTTATTGTCGCTCTTCGGGGAAGGATTCTTGATGTTATTTCTTTGTGCACATCCATTTCACACACCTTCATGCCCAATATTGAATTCTAGTAGACCTATGACTTCCTTTCTTACATATGGTAATGCCTTGTAGTTGATGTGATCTAGTCTTCTATGATAAGTTCACATGGATTCTCAATGGAATGATTCAAGGCTAATTCTGAGTGACCTTTTAGCTTATACAATCCACCTTCTTTTGTTCCAATAATAATTGCATCTTCTATGGTTTTTCCTTTAGCCCACATAATAACTTCTCCATATATGAAATAAAATTGAAATCCTTTCTTATCTAAAGTTGATATGGAAAGTAAGTTCTTTATCAAACCTGGTACATATAGTACATCCTTCATCTTCATTGGGGTCCCTCAATCAAGTTTGTAATTTGACTCTCCTACTCCTTTGAGAGGGTACTGGTAATCATCTCCAAGTGGAACTTTCTGGGGAAAGTTATTTTCTGTAAGGCAAGAGAGAATGTCTCTTTGACTTGTCATGTGATTGGAAGAACCACTATATATGAGCTAAGTATCATCACGAGGTGACACTGATCGTGAGAGGGAAAATATTAATACATAGGCTTCAATATGTTCTCTTATCATCTTTGTGGGTGGCTCTTCATCTTTAACTGCATGGGCATGGTGCCTTCTATTTATCTTCTTGTATTTATCTCTTCTAGTTGGGCAATTCTTAGTAATATGTCCCATATTGTCATAATGGTAACATTGGTAGGATGATAAATCAATCTCTTCTTTGACCTTTATGAAACTTTTGGAATCAACTTGGAGGTTGAGATTCTTTATGGATGAATTTAATTGGGGAGTGAGACTCCTTATGTTGATGAGTTTCCTTCTGGAAGTGAGACCTCTTCCTTCTTCCTTTAGTATGAGTAGCTAGGTATTGATCTTCATCTCTTGATAATATTGCTTTTTGGTTAGCCTCTTCTTGAATACATTCTTCCCACAGACTGTCAAAATGTAGTTCCTCCTTTTTGGCACAAATAGTTTGGATGAACGAATCCCAAGGTCTTGTGAGACCATTAAGAGTTGTCATTATGAGTTCATATTCATCTAGAGTATCACCAATTGCTTCTAGTTGTTCCTTGAATTGTCATATTCTAGAGAAATATTCATGAACAACTTCTTCTTTCTGCATACTTGTACTTTTGAGTTGATTTCTTAGATTCATTTTTCGGTAGATTTTCTTTCCTTCATACATTCTCATTAGGGAATCAAACATTTATTTTGTAGTTTTCTTTTAAGCCACTTGAGGAATCAAGTGATCATTAATAGAATCTACAATGATTCTTTTGGCCCTAACCGTGTCCTTTTGGTTCTTTTCTTTAGCTGAAACATCGGTGGATTATGGTACATATTCTTTAATGAATCTTGCTAGGTCATTCTCTTCAAGAATGAGTGCAATCCTATACTTCCATTCATAGAATTTGTCCACACCTTCTAGCTTATCAACAATCTTAGTGCTTGCAGACATCTTGACCTAGAGCTAGGAAAATGACCAAAAATTGAAAATGCTCAGAATTTAAATATGAAATTGCCCGAAGGTGCGCTTGGCTGAGGTGAGTATCCTGATGCAGCCAGATTTCATACAATCCAAAATTTTCCCCTTCAAACTGGGCTTGTAGAATTATGGACTCATACTGGTTCTGGTTTCCTAGTTTTCTGGTTTTCTGGTACCAGTGAAAACTAGGGTTTCACTTTTCGGGAATTCTTTCCATTAGAAAAGTGCGATGATACTGCCAAAGAGTTCTCTAAGGTAGGGCACACTTCCTTGATGAGTTTTAGGCTCAAATTCCTCTTCAATAGAAAACCCTAATTTTCTTGTACGACAACAATGACATTTTTTCTTAGCTAGTGAAAGGTGCTCTCTTCAGCTTAGCTCTGATACCATATTAATTTTTTTAGCTATTATTAGGTTTCTTTTCAATTTACTAGATAACAAAAACATAGGTAGGATCACTGAGACAAACACAATCACAAGATACACAACATTTATCCTAGGAAACCCTCATGGGGGAGAAAACCCAACAAATTTTGTGTAGTATAGATAGCCAATACAATGTCGAGACAATAAACCAAAACACTAGAGAATATCCAACACTAAGCAATGTGCCTCTCTCTTCCTTCTTCTCCCGGCTGTAGCTACCAAACTTGTAAACATGATGAGTGAATGACTAAGTGAGATAATGAGGCACTAGCCTCCTTTATTTATACTAGTTGGCAGGCATTGGAAACATGCATCTTTATTGGGCAGGGCCGAATTCTCTTCTTAGTGGTTAAAACCACTTTAATTAAGCTCGAGGGGCGACTTCTTAATTTTGATAATATAATTAGGGTTTGACCAATCCACAAAAGGGGATTTGGTCAAGTACAAAGCCCAACATGATCAATCCATAAAAGGGAATTGACCTGATGAATAATAACTCAATAATAAATAGAATACTCTTTGTAGTTACAATATTTTAACACTTTGATGGATCAAGCCAAGGCTCCCAAGTATCTGTGGATGTAGTGACACCCTATTCTTTTTTCAAATAATCATATTTCATTCAAAGTGTCATTTGAACATGGCACAAATAACAAACATGATATGTGTGCTAAAGCTTATAAATTGAATTATAATTAACATTTATATTACATAGAGAAAACTTAAAAATATAAATTAAATTATAAAATAATAAATAACTTAGAATCAGATGATTAACATTAGTATTAACATTCATATTTCAAAAAGTAAACCAAAAAAAATATCAAATGATATAATATTTAAAAAATTAAGATTTTTATTAAAAACTTCTATGTAACTTTATTTTCCTTTTATACAATTATCTTTCTTTTTTTCTTCTTTCTCTATAATATTGGGAATACAATCTCCTCCATAAGATTTCTAAAGAAAAAAATAATCCAAAATGAATCACTATATAATTTGTCATTTAAATATGATACAAATAACAAACATGAGATGTGTGATAAAGCTTATAAATTGAATTATAATTAACATTTATGTTATATAGAGAAAATTTAAAAATATAATTGAATTATAAAATAATAAATAATTTGGAATTAAATGATTAACATTCATATAAACCAACAAAAATATCAAATTATTTAATATTTAAAAAAATTAAGATTTGTATTAAAAACTTTTATGTAATTTTATTTCCCTTTTATAAAACTATCTTTCATTTTTTCTTCTTCCTCTATAGTATTGAGGATACAATCTCCTCATTAGGTTTTTAAAGAAAAGAATAATCCAAAATGAAACACTATATATTTTGTTATCTATTTTTATACTTTTGAGTAGAAAAAAAGCACTATTAATTTACATGGTTCATTTTAGAGGCAAGTCCTATTTTAGTGATTTGGGACTAGATGATTAACATTCATATTCCAAAAAGTAAACCAAAAAAAATATCAAATTATATAATATATAAAAATTTGAGATTTTTATTAAAAAAAAATATCAAATTATATAATATATAAAAATTTGAGATTTTTATTAAAAACTTCTATGTAACTTTATTTTCCTTTTATAAAACCATTTTTCTTTTTCTTTTTTTCTATAGTATTGGGAATACAATTTATCCTCCATAAAGTTTCTAAATAAAAGAATAATCTAAAATGAATCACTATATAATTTGTCATCTATTTTTATACTTTTTGAGTGGAAAAAATAAGTACTATTAATTTACATGGTTCATTTTAGAGGCAAGTCCTATGTTAGTGATTTGTGACTGTGAAAATTTTGGTGCCCATTTGAGGCATTAACTAACTCATTTTGGGGTCAAAACTTTGCAACCAAACTTCGTAGCCCCTTGGCATTCTACATGTTGAGAGTTTTCTAACAACATAAAGATTGCCTCAATAAAAGTTTGTATGAGAAAGTTATTCCCCTTCAGATTGAACTATGCTTTTGGCCACCATGATACCTAGTGGATCAAACACCAACTCCAATTATTCACACATGTAGATTTAATCAACTATAAATTTTCTAGAAGATTTTAATTATATTTAATAATGTGAATACTCTCTCTTTTTTTCTTCTCTAGCATCTCTCCTTTTTAATCCCATATTTTATTTCTTTGAGAATCTTACACTTGTTATAGAATTGATTATTCAACCATTCTTTCTTTCTTACTAACTCAATATCAAATCCACACTTTCACTTTGATTTGTTGACCCCTTAATCTACAAACACACCATGTGTGAAAATATATGCAAATTGATGACCCAAGATAATGACATATCCATATTGATGACCCCAAGATAGTGATAGTATCAAGTTGGTTGTGGAATTATGCCAAATATTATAAGTCGAGAATGTTTGCTATAGTGGTAGTATCAAGTTGGTTGTGGAATAATGCCAAATATTATCATGTCGAGAATGTTTGCTATAGACTAGGAATCACCTTTCATTACTAAAAACTTCATTTCCATTTCGAATTCTAAATTTTTCCATAAAGCAAGATGTTAGCAAACTACTAAAATTATTAGTTATAAATATAATATGTTTTGAATATAGTAAACATTTGGGTTTTTAATATTATCTTACATCTTCTTCCTGCAATATCTATTGAAGGACCATTAAAGTTCAGCTTTAGATATGGTAAGGGTGGTGTATCCCATTTAAATGTTCTCAGATCTCTTGATCTACGCATCAAATGGATTGAATACGACTGGTACAGATTGATCTAGGCATCAAATAGGATTAAATATGCACTGGAAACATTGGTTCGCCAATATTTAATGTGTTTCAGTCCCTCTCAAGTTTATCATTTTATATCTGGTATTCTCTATATGCGCTATGGATTTCCCTTTCGCTTTGTATAATTTTGTCCTTACGATTTAACCATATATTCCTCTGGATTTTCTTTTCGTTCTTACGATTTAACCATATATTCTCAGTCACGATGCTAAAATAACTAACCACATCCTAAACCCCACTTTGAATTTAATGATTCCAATTGGCCACCATGCCAATGAGCAGGGCTGCCATTGTTTTCGTGATATAAATTAACCAGATTCTAAAGCTAGCTTGGAATTTAGATATTCCATATGAGCATGCCTACCATTATTTGTGTCATATAAATATATGATTAAGTTTGTTAAACTTTCAAAGTCTTTGAATTTCAAATCTCTCTCAAGTTTAGAGCTTTCCCACCTTCAATTAAAAAAGCAGTTAGTTTCCATTTTAAGAAAAAGCAAGGAATGAATTGATTCATTCTTGACAACTTACCAAATATTCAGTCTTTCATGGCGGCGTTAGCTAGATCTGAGGTCGGTTTGTTCAAGATTCTCGGACTATTTTTTGGGCATAGACTTCAGAATCTGTTGGATAGTTTACGTATAATGGAGGGTTCATGAATGAGGTGTAATGGAAATCCGAAATCAGGGGTTGGGATTAGCAACAGTACAAAACTAGTGAAGTAAACGTTTTGCAGAAACGTGTTGCGTGCCGTCACAGTGTACCCTTTTATGGAAATTGTATGTAGGACGCCAAAACCCCTACATATAGCGAGTCATGTCATGTTATGTTACGGACCTTTGGATTGACAGAGGCGTGTTGGAGCAGAAAGGGAAAAGAGAATACCTTTTTCTGTGCAGCGAGGCAAAGGAGATACTTTTTTCTGCTTCCTCGGCCTTAGATATTTTGGATTTTAAGGGAGAGATAGACTGAAAGTAATGGAGATGAAGATCGGATCAGAAGAGAGCAGATCCAGCTCCAGGTCCAGATTCAAGACCGTGTGCGTATACTGTGGCAGTAGTCCAGGGAAGAGAAATAGCTATCAAGACGCTGCTGTTGAACTGGGAAAGGAGCTGGTAATACATCATCTTATAATTCCTCTTTCCAATTGTTTGGTCATGTAATATATATGCCAATAAGATTACATGTGTGCCTTCGAAGTTTACTCCTGCATTTGGTGTTTAGGTTAGGCATGCAAGTCTAAACATGCAATTTCCCTTTCAGTTTATAGTTCCATGGCAGCCCAGGTTGATGGGTGGCGATGTTGATATTGAGAAAGATTAACAGAAAAGTCGGTGTGTTGCCTTGAGGTTTTCATCGTTTGAAATCTCTGTCATCCTTGTTATTTTAGCCGATTATGTTACTTAAACAGCAGAGTTATATATAGAGATAGATAGACAGACCGACCTATCAGTCCAAGTTTTTCAATGTGTATTGAGTTCCAGTCTTCAGTCCAAGTTTTTCAATGTGTATTGAGTTCCAGTCTTCAGATCACATATATATGCTTTTACAGGTTTCCTAACTACCATAGATAGCTTTCAAAAAGCATCTGAACATGGTACATCACAAAATTGTTTGTACAGTCTTTATATGTAAGCTTATCGGTTTCCTAACTACCATAGATAGCTTTCAAAAAGCATCTGAACATGGTACATCACAAAATTGCTTGTACAGTCTTTATATGTAAGCTTATTCTTATTCAAAGTGAGTAAAACATAACTATAACCATATAAAGACCTAACATTATAATAATAAGAACTAACATCCAG
>JASDQU010096898.1:0-13708 GCA_032191745.1 Picea mariana | reverse complement strand
TGTCTTGTGGGAATTTTAGGTTCACCACGTTTTTCATGCATTTAATCAATCATCATATTGCAAAAAAATCAAAACTAAGGAAATGTACAGAGTCAACACATTCTTAATTCAAAGCTTGTCAAATCCATTATGACTATTAAGGTCTTTGGTGTCACTTCTCCTAGTTAGGTGAGGGTTTTTCGATATGTTCATTTTATCTAGGTTTGTGAATGCATTTCATGTTACTGCTCCTAAGGCAAATATCTGTAAATCTCATGGTCTAGAATTGTTGGAAAACACATTGCATATCTTTTGTTGTTTGTTTGAACTCCTCCTCATGAAAGGTAAGCCTATAACTCTGGTCGCATAAGTCAATTTGATTTAACCTTTTACTATTTCATTTTTATGGTATCTTAAAGGTAAAAATCAACTTTTTAGGTTGTCTTGGTGATGCAGGAGCATTGTAGAAAGCCAAGCATGCACCTAGCCAAAGAGACGGCTGGAAGCACAAATGAAATTTGAACATGTTTTTGTGAAAACATTTTGAAGCTTAAAATCCGAAGCATTAATGTAATGGATGGGACGAAAGTGCAATTGCATTTATGCCTTGAAGATCCAAATTGATTTTGGAGCGTATGTTCCTATCCACCAGATGTAATAGGCATTTATGTGTGTTTAATGCAAGTAGGTAGATTTGATTTAATAGATTAGATAGTTTAAAAGCATAGGAGGGAAAAAAGATGATAGACACCCTCAACCCTTGTATCATTGTAACATAATTTAGATTTCTTAAGATGTAGAGTTGGAGAGGAGATCAGATAATTTTATGCATTTTAGTTGTTATTCGCCATGTACAGGAGCACTGGACTTAATAGAAGAAAGCTTTGATTCCAATCTCTATGTTTATTAGGGTTGTTGGAACCACCTGTTAAATGGTATGTTGTAGGCTTTTTTACATTCTCTGTATTGATTTTTCTTCAATGCTATGTGTGTGTATGCTCTAGAATTCTATGTTGAATGTTTGAATTTTGGATAAGGGGAGGATGAGTTTTAGTTGTTTCTCTTTCTGAGAACTCCTGCAAAGAGTGAAGTGGAGGATCCACAAGGAGTGTGTCAACCAGGCTCTAAGTTTCATCTCAAAATCCTTAGAGGAGATTCAAATTGTGTCTTTACAGGAAAGAGTTCTAGCAGAGCACAGAGTCATGCAAAGTGTGCATAGGCTAGGAGAAGGGAACAAATTCTTTCAAACTCACAGAGGAGTTGAAGAATTCTCTGTTGCAAATATTTCACAGAGACAAAGACCCAAATAACTTTAGGTTATTTTAAAATTTTCCGCAAGGAGTGCATGCAGAGACCCTTTTGGAATCCTTTAGTTCACAAGCGAAAGCTCAGAAGGGATAGAGCCTTTAAATTATTCAAAGGGAGGTGGAGGTCATAATTGTTTTACAGAAGTTAAGTTTAGGAGGAAGGACACCACATCATTTGGTAAGAAGTCCTCATGAAGTTGAATCGGACAAGGGAATCGCTTCAGGAGGAAGTGCCAAAGTTCTGTTAGTCACTGGATCTTGTGGAANGTAGTTCAAGGTTGGACTCGAGAGTTGTGAACTCCTGGGTTGAGAAATCCCAATACAGCCAGGACCGTTGGATCGAAGGAGGCACACATCTGTATATCTCATCGAGGGTAGGATTTTGAAGTCGGGGATCCATAGAGGAAGAGGAATGGTTGTTGGCTGCTCACTTGAGTTACAAAAGCTAGAAAATATGTGTGGAGAGGTGGCAAGAACTCATCCCATAAGTAGATTAAAGCAGAGGAGACAAGTGGCATGTACGAATCACTTTGGCAGAGTCCACATAGTGTTGACTTATCATGTTTCAGGCATTTGTAAGGATTGGCTATGGTCATATTGCAAAAGGGGTTGAAGAAGGGGCTTACACCTTAAGCCCATTCACAATTTCATGTTTCAAAAATTTCCAAGAGTTGTGGCATTGCATTTGAAGTGCCCAACTTGCGAGACCCAAAATCCTTTGCAGGATTAAATAAGGAGTTCAGTTAACCCTTTTCATGGTTTAGAGAAGATCCTACGTGCATCTCGGCCTGAGGACGGGAGGTCTGCACCAGTTGTGGTATTAGAGCACATAACAAATTCTTTTCTTTCTGTAGCAGAGAGGAAAAGATAAATTTTACAGCCATGCCACCGAGAAGAAGACAAAGGCCCATACCTGAACTAGCAGTGGAAAGAGAAATGTGTGAATTATGTGCCATACTTGATGCTATGGAGATGACACAGAGGCAAAAATTTGATGCTGGAGATCTCAACAAAGATGATAGTGAAAACGAAGTTGAAAATGAAGGAGAAGAAGTTGTTGTTGAAGATGCTGCAGAAGAACGCCTATTCAGGGTTGTTGCAAGGATAGGTGCTAGAGAAAAAGTGGACATTCCAATGTATGAAGGCAACCTAGACGTTGAAGAGCTTCTAGACTGGATTAGAGCTCTAGAAAAACGCTTCAACTATGAGGATGTTGAGGAATACAAGAAAGTCAAACATGTCATTACTAGACTTAAAGGGCATGCAACACTGTGGTGGGATGAACTGCAGGATGACAGACATTGCAAGGGAAAGCATAAAATCAAGATCTTGGATAAAATGGTTGAAAAAATGAAATCCAAGTTTATACCTAGGGATTATCAAATATTTTTTTTTCGAAGGATGCAAAATTTGAGATAGAAGTTGATGTGAGTTAAACAATACACTGATGAGTTCTATAGGATAAACATCAGAGCAGGTCATCGGGAAAGCGATGATGAGAAATTTTCCAGGTATATGAATGGTCTACTATATGACATTCAGGATGAGATGAGCATGATAACCATATGAACCATAGAAGATGCTTATCATATGGCTCTAAAAGCTGAAGAGAAGATGAGTCAAAAGAAATGTCAAAGAGGTCGAGGCAGAAGTCAAAGCAGAGGCAAGACAATTGCCCAGGACAAAACTAATAAGCCTAAATAAGAGGGGAAGAAACCTCAAACTCAATATGAGGGAGGAGGAATCTCACAAGGGAGACAGTATGTTGACCGAAACACTTGTCTTCGAGCCAGAGGAAGAGGAAGAGACAAAGGAGGTGAAGTGAAATTCTTTGTCTGTGGAAAAATCGGACATAAATCCTATGAGTGTTCAGATAGGAAGAAATATGGTGGTGAAAATCACATTGCCAAAGCTCAAGGATAGAATGTTGAGGCAGAGGATGCTGAGGGAAGAATATCTTTGATGATGTGGAAAGTTCTCTTGAAACCAGAGAAGGAGCCAGAGAATCCAACCCAAAGAAATAATCTGTTTCAGACTGCTTGCAAAACCAAAGATAGGGTATGCAAGGTCATAGTGGACAACAGTAGCACATATAATCTTGTATCTATGGAAATGGTAGAAAAGCTGGAGCTGGAGACTATTGCGTATCCAAGCCCATACAAAGTTTCATGGCTACAAAAATGACATCAAGTAAATGTCACTAAACAGTGTTTAGTTGAATTTAAAATAGGAGGATATAAAGATGAGATATTATGCGATGTCATTCCCATGGATGTTTGTCATCTATTGATAGGTAGACCTTGGAAATATGATAGAAATGTGGTGCATGATGGGAGAAAGAACACGTACACTCTGAAAAAAAAGGGTAGGGCGCACATGTTGCTGCCAATTAAGGATGAAGAGGTGAAAACAGAGATGAGTAACACTGTACTTCTCATGAGTGGGAAGGAACTTCTTAAGGAAATCAATAAGAAGGAAGACACACAATTCATTCTGGTTAAGAAACCTAGAATTTTTTTGAACAAGACTAGGATAGATGATTTACCAGAAGAAATCCAGGAGTTGATGGAATAATTTGCTGATATAGTAGTGGATGAGCTACCTTGTTTGTTGCCATCTATCAGGAGTATAAGTCATCATATTGATCTTATAAATGGAGCCAATTTTCTGAAAAAAGTAGCTTATAGGTTGACACCGCAGGAGAATGAAGAAGTTAAGAGACAGATCCAACACTTAATGGACAAATGATTGATTCGGGAGAGCTTGAGTCCATGCGTTGTTCCAATAGTGCTCAACCCAAGGAAGGATGGTGGCTAGAGAGTGTGTACAGACTCAAGGGAAATCAAAAAATTACCATCAGGTATAGGTTCCCATTGCCAAGGATGGATGACTTAATAGATTGCTTGAGTGGAGCAAAGCTTTTTTCAAAGATTGATTTGAAAAGTGGATATCATCAGATTAGAATGAGAGAAGGTGATGAATGGAAGACAACATTCAAGATGAATGAAGGGCTATATGAATGGCTTGTCATGCCATTTTTCTTGACGAATGCACCCAGTACTTTCATGAGTTTGATGAACGAAGTCCTGAAGGATTTCATTAGGAAATTAGTCATTGTATATCTTGACGATATATTAATTTTCAGCAAAACTAAAGCAGAGCATTTGAAGCATTTAGCTGCAGTGATGAGAATGTTAAAGCAAGATAAATTGCTGATCAACATGAAGAAATCATCATTTATGAGGACAAAAATTATTTATTTGGGTTTTGTTATCTCTGCAGATGAATTGAAGATGGATCCGGAAAAGATAAAGGCAATTAAGGGTTGGCCATCATCAAAGAGCATGTTTGAAGTTTGAAGCTTCCATGGTTTGGCTAGCTTCTATAGAAAATTCATCCGAAACTTCAGTGGAATTAGTGCACCGATGATGGATACAATGAAGAAAAGACATAAATCTTTTCACTGGACGGAGGAAACGGAGAAGAGCTTCAACCTGCTGAAGAACAATATCATTGAGCAACCAATTCTGGTTTTTCCAGATTTCAGCAAGACATTCCAAGTCAGGTGTGACATGAGTGGATTTTCCATTAGAGTGGTCTTAAGCCAAGATAGTAGGTCGGTCGCGTATTTCAGTGAAAAACTGAAAGAAGCAAAGATTAAGTACTCCACGTATGACAAAGAATTCTACGCAGTCATACAAGCGCTAAAGAAATGGAGACACTATTTGGTTCCAAAAGAGTTTGTTTTGTACAGTGATAATCACGCTTTGCAATTTGTGACTCGACAAGAGAAGTTGAACCAAAAACACGCTAAATGGGTTGAATACATGCAGAATTTTACTTTTGTGACTAAGCATATTTATGGAACTGCTAACAAAGTTGTTGACACTTTGAGCAGGAAATGTTTGCTTATGCAAGAATTTAGAGTTAAAACTTTGGGTTTTGATAACCTCAAAGAAATGTAGGGGGATGATCCAGATTTCAAAGAGGCATATGAGGCGTCTGAGAATCCAATCCTCAGGGACAGAAGCCAATGGAAAGAGTACATGATCCAGGATGGACTATTGTTCAGGGGAAATCATCTATGTATTCTGAAATGCTCCATGAGGGAGAATTTGTTGAAGGAAAAACACAATGGAGGATTGGCCAGGCACTTCAGTCATGAAAAAATGTTCTCAAAGTTAAATGGCACATATTACTGGCCAAGGATGAGGAAAGGTCATGGGACGTAGTAAGCATGGATTCCATATTAGGACTACCAAGGACTCAGAGGGGATATGATTCAATCTTTGTAGTGGTAGACAGATTTTCAAACATGGAACATTTCATACCATGCCAGAAAACCAGTGATGCAACTCATATTGCAAACCTATTTTTCAAGGAAGTCGTCATGCTTCATGGGTTGCCAAGGAGTATCATTTTTTATTGAGATACCAAGTTCGTAGGACATTTCTGGAGGACCTTATGGAAGAAGCTGGGGACAAACTTGTATTTTAGCTCAGCATATCATCCTCAGACGGATGGACAGAGAGAGGTCGTAAATAGGATGTTGGGATATTTGTTAATAATCTTAGTGACTAAACACCACAGTCAATGGATCACATTATTTCACAAGCAGAATTCACTTACAATGATTCACTCAATAGAAACAAAGGGTAGAGTCCTTTCCAAATTGTATATGGAATGCAGCCAAGGGGAGTCTTTGAATTGAAATATTCAGAACGAACTGAATTCAGGAGTGCCAGTGCAGAGGACTTTGTAGAACGAATAAAGGAGCTTCATAGAAGAATCAAGGAGCGATTGTAGAATTTGAGTGAAGAGTACAAATGTAGAGTAGATCAACACAGGCGAGAACTTCCATTTCAAGTTGGTGATTTGATTCTTTCACATTTGAGGAAGGAAAGGTTCCCAAGGGGAACATACAACAAACTAAGGATGAAGAAAATTTGACCATGCAAGGTCATAAGAAAATTTGTGGCAAACGCGTATGAGATTGAATTACCTGATGGGGTCAAATCTCACCGATATTCAATGTCGTGGATTTGTACCCTTACAGAGATGAAGAATAAGGAGCAGAGGATGAACAGAAAGAAATTCCATGAACGAAACAAATGCCTGTAGCTGAAAAGCCACATATGGAAAGAATAATTGACAAGAGGATTAGTAGAAAAACCGGGAGAAAAGAGTATTTTGAATAATTGGTCAAGTGGAAAGGACATCCAATTGAAGATGACATCTGGGAGAGTGGAGAAGAAATTCAGAGACATGGACAGACCATGCAAGAGCTCATGAATAGGAGTTCATGAAAACTTTCAAGTGAGGGAGTGATGCAGGAGCATCATAGAAATCTAGAGCATGGACCTAGCCAAAGAGACAGCTGGATGCACAAATGAAATTTGAACATGTTTTTGTGAAAATGTTTTGAAGTTTAAAATTTGAAGCATTAATGTAATGGATGGGAGGAAAGTGCAGTTGCATTTATTCCTTGAAGATCCAAACTGATTTTGGAGCGTATGTTCCTATCCACCGGATGCAATAGGCATTTATGTGTGTTTAATGCAAGTAGGTAGATTTGATTTAATAGATTAGAAAATATAGGAGCATAGGAGGGAAAACAGATGATAGACACCCTCAACCCTTGTATCATTTTAACATAATTCTGATTTCTTAAGCTGTAGAGCTGCAGAGGAGAACATATAATTTTATGCATTTTAGTTGTTATTCGCCATGTACAGGAGCACTAGAATTAATAGAAGAAATATTTGATTCCAATCTATGTCTTTGTTAGGGTTGTTGGAACCACCTATTAAATGCTATGTTGTAGGCTTGTTTACATTCTTTGTATGCATTTTTATTCAATGCTATGTGTGTGTATGCTCTAGAATTCTATGTCGAATGTTTGAATTCTGGATAAGGGGAGGATGAGTTTCAATTGTTTCTCTTTATGAGAACTCCTGCAAAGAGTGCAATGGAGTGTCTGCAAGGAGTGCGTTGACCAAGCTCTAAGTTTCATCTCAGAACCCTCAGTGGAGATTCAAATTGTGTCTTTAAAGGAAAGAGTGCTAGCAGAGCACAACAACGTGCAAAGTATGTGCAGGATAGGAGAAGGGAACAAATCCTTTCAAACTCACAGAGGAGTTGAAGAATTCTATGTTGCAAAGATTGCACAGAGCCGAATACCCAAGTAACCTGAGGTTATTTGAAAATTTGCAGCAAAGAGTGTGTGTAGAGACCCTTTTGGAATCCTTTAGTTCGCAAGAGAAAACTCNAGGGATAGAACCTTTGAAGTGTTCAAAGGGAAGCGGAAGTCAGAATCATCTCACAAAAGTTAAGTTTAGGAGGGAGGACGTCGTGTCATTTGGTAAGAAGTCCTCGTGAAGTTGAATCGGACGAGGGAATCACTTCAAGAGGAAGTGCCAAAGTTCCATTAGCTGTTGGATCTTGTGGAACAATGGAAGGATTAAGACCGAGTGTCTTTCAACACCCATAAGATCAGGAGGAGTAGTGACCGTTAGATCCAGATCAACGAGGACCGTTGATCTCGTATGTGAATTTGCCATATTGGGGATCAGGAAGTGGAGTAGTTCAAGGTTGGACTCGAGAGTTGCGAAATTCAGATACAACCATGATCGTTGGATCGAGGGAGGCACACAGCCGTATATCTCATCGAGGGTAGGATTTCAGAGTCGGGGATCCATAGAGGAAGAGGAACGGTTGTTGGTTGTTCGCTCAAGTTGCGAAAGCCAAAAAATTCGTGTGGACAGGTGGTAAGAACTCACCCCGTAAGTAGAGTAAAGTGGAGGAGACAAGTGGTGTGTAGGCGTCGCTTTGGCAGAGTCCACATAGCGTTGCCTTATCCCGTTTCGGGGATTTGCAAGGGAAGAGCACCAGAAGTTGGCGCTCCAACTCACAAAGTCGTGAGTTGCGAAAGGTTCTTGCGTAAGGCTTGGCTATGGTCGTATGGAAAAGGGGCTGAAGAAGGGGCTTACACCTTAAGCCCATTCACAATTTTGTATTTTGACAATTGCCAAGAGCTGTGGCATTGCATTTGAGGTGCCCAACTCGTGAGACCTGAAATCCTTTGTGGGCTTAAACAAGGAGTTCAGTTAACCCTTGTCGTGGTTTACAAAAGATCCTGCGCGGATCTTCGCCTTAAGGCAGGAGGTTTGCACCATTTGGAAATCATTCTACCAAGCTTTATTATAACACAATCTGAAGGATAGCTTAAACTCTAGATGATTTAACTAAAAAAAAATTAGCGTAATAAATCATACTTAGAATTAGAATTAAAGCACTCGTTACCTGAGTGATCATTTCGATTATTATATAGATGATGAGTATGTGAACGAAGCCACCCACTTACATGTTGTCATAATTTGTAAACATTCTGGTTGAATAGAGATTGATCTCTATTTTGAGATAAGAGTAACATATCTGGAGAAACATCATATTTTCTTGCATCTACGTATGGTATTCAACATTTAATCTAGTTGAGCATGTTTCTTTGGATTTAGTTTTAATTTTCTTTGTTTAGAATAACTACATAATCTTATGGTTTTGTAGCCATTCTTAGAATATTTGTAGAAATTGATACGTTTTTGATTTTGTGATTTACAGGTATCCAATTTTTGGTATGAATTTGAATAGGAATATATAAAGGATAATTACGAGATTACTACAACCAAATTATGCAAATGACTCTAGAAATTTTCTGGGAATGAGCACATAATCGTCCAGATTAAAATTCGTGTCGATCTCTAGGATGGCGAATTTCATATAGCATTTCTGACCAAACCGTTAATTATTTCTAGAAACCGTTGAAAACCCATTTGCTAAAGATGCCAAATTATCTCACTGCGAATCCATTTTGCAAACCAACAAATATTTTTGACGATATCAATGATTTTCTGAACAATTTTTCCCAGAAATTGTATTTTGACATTTTTATTCTGTACTAGATTTGTAATGGCGTATCTGATTTTTTGGTTACTATAGAATTCGACCTGGGTTGGCGGAAACATTATAAAAACCATCTTATTATTTTTGTTATAGAGGTGGGTTCTCCGGAATGGAGAGAGGATGTTTGGATTTCTCATTCTCTTAGTTGTTTAGTTGACTTTGTTTCTTCTGGAAATTAGGATAGGAGTAGTCTCCGCACAAATGGTGAAAATTCTGTGATATTGAACGATTGAACACTTTTTAAAAACGTAAGACTGTGAATTGCTTCAGGTTTTATTCCTGTAAGTGATTTTGTTATTCTATTTTTTTAATCTTATATCTATCCTAATATGACATGTTTCATGTTCTTCTTACAATAGTTTTGTATTGTTGAATCTCAATTTTGTCTACTTTCTCAATGCATGGTTTTTTTTATTATATTATATGCATCAATTCTTCCTAATCCATGCACGTTCATTGGTTTATTTCCAGTTATTACAATTTAAATGTATTTGTTGGAATATATTAAATTTTACTTGTATTTTCACGCATATCATGATTAACTTTACCAATGAATTTTTTTTCCATTGGTAAAATAATTCATATATCCTTATAAAGAATCAAATCTATCAAGTGGTACTTCTTGTATTTGTGTTCAAATTTAATCACCTGTCGAAGTTATTTTCTTCAAGTACTATTATTATTTTATAATTTGCACTCGTTTGCAATAGATTTATCTTTATAGATAGGTTATTGGGTGAGCTTCTATACAAGGAGATACAACTACTTTATCCTTTTTCTTGCTAGCCAATAAATAGGGTAGTAAAGTTAGTTTTTTTATTTTAGTTTGTTTTCTTCATGTCGTGAATGTAAATCATCATTTATAATTTTAGATGCTTTGCTCATGTAAACTAAAGATTGTTATTATTTACATTCGTTCTCTTTTAATTTGAATTTCAAAGAGATTTGTAGACTAGCATTTGTTTTATTTAAATCATATTTTATCCTGATATTTGGTTCTTTCCTACAATCTTAGTTTTACAAGGTTTTCCCGTAAATCTTGTACCTGTTTATTTTGAATATTTTGTATATAAAATGTGTGAACAATAAATACATAGTAGGTACTTATTAATAAATAATTAATTATTTTTTTTTTGTATCTTAGTCTTAGTTAGATTAGACCCTTTTATTGGCTGAAAGAGTAGTTGGTGAGTTATCTCAAACAACTTAGGTTATTATAGACAAATTTGGACCAGAGTCTCCCTTCTAGTTGACGAAGTTCAGATATGTCCGTCAATAAGTTTCCAAGAATACCTATAGAATGAGAATACTAGAGCTAAACGAATTTTAAATGTATCTAGAGGAGTTTTTAAATAAAGGGTACATATCCCCAAGTATATCTCCTTTGGGTGCCCTAGTTCTTTTTGTCGACAGAAAAAATGGAATGTTGAGGTTATGTATTGACTTCAGGTAGTTGAATAATGTTACTGTCAAGAATAAAAATAATTTTCCAAGGATTCATGATCTTTTTTATTAGATTAAAGGAGAAACTTTATTTGCAATATTGACTTGAGTTGAATCCATCATAAAGTGATCATAATAGAAGAATACACTAGAAAAAAAACATTTAGGACAAGGTATGGACACTATGAATTTGTGGTGGTGCCTTTTGAGTTTTAAAATACACATACTACATTTATGTGTTTGATCAATGGGGTGTTCAGAGATTTACTGGACATGTTTGTTAATGTATTCTTGGATGATATTCTCATCTATTCCAATATGGAGGACAATCATGGGAAACATTTGAGGATGGTGCTAAAAGTGTTGGGAGAACACCAATTTTATTTCAAATTTAGGAATTTAACTTTTTATCAAAAAAAGATCCATTATTTGGGTCACATTGTTCCACAAGATGGCATAGCAGTGTATCTTCAAAATATTGAAGCAAACAAAATTTGGCTAGAGCCATCAAACATATAAAAGGTTAGATAATTTATGGGTCTATTTGGTTATTACAAGAGATTCATTACGGGATTCTCCAAGATTTCACACCCAATAACATCTTTTAAAAGAAACGAGTAAAATGTGAATGGAGTGCCAAGTGTGAAGAAAATTTCCAGTGCTTAAAGGATTTGATAACCAATACACTTATTTTAAAAGTTTTAGATCTAGATGGGGATTTTGTTGTGTGCACATATACATGCAAGGAAGGGGTCAGTGGAGTCATTATGCAAAATGGACATGTAATTTGTTATGAGTCCAAAAAATTGAAGGAGCAGAAATAAGTTATGCCACACATGACTTAGAGTTGGCAACCATAGTGCATGCCCTAAGGATGTGGAGTATTTACCTCATGGGAAGAAAATTTTAAATGAGGACATACCATAATGGTATGAAATATTTTTATAAACAATCATCACTAAATTCTAGACAAACTAGATTGATGAAATGTTTTAGTCAATATAACTTTGACATTAAGAATATAAATGAAAAAGAGAAAAAGGTGGTTAATTCCCTCAACAAAAGGGTGCTTAAAATGCATGCTACAACCATTAGTATATACATGAAAAATTTACAAGAAATAATTATAGAGGCTATAATAGTAGACCAACATTATGTGAAAGTGAAAGAAAGCTTACAACAGAATAATGTACAACAAAAATATAAGGATTAAAAAATAGAAGAGGATGGAATCCTCTTATTATGAAACAAATTTTATGTTCTCAATTCCCAAGAATTAAGATTTTTTTTTAAAGGAGATACATAATGTACCATACATTAGAAATCGAGGATACCAAAATATTATTACAGTTGTAAGAGTCCTATATTTTCGGCCTAGTGTGAATAAATATGTCACTGATTTTTTGGCCAGATATATGGAATGTCAAAAGGTAAAGGATACACATAGACATCCAGCAGGATTTCTACAACCATTTCCCATTCTTGAATGGAAATGGGAAGTTCATACTATTGATTTCATTAACAAATTTCCTAGGGAAACAAGGCAACATGATTCCATCATGGTAGTGGTGGATAAGCTTACAAAGGATTTGCATTTTATTCTTTTAAATGTAACTCATAAGGTAGCCAATATTGAATAAATTTATATGAGAGAAATTTCTAGGCTACATGGTGTTTATAAGGAAATAGTGTTAGACAAAGATCCCGAGTTCACTTCCAATTTTTAGAAATGGTTTCTTAAATAATTTGGGACCAATTTGAATTTTAGTACAACATATCATCCATAGTCAGATGGGAAGATAAAAAGTATTAATTGGATAATTGAAGATATGTTGAGAATGTATGTAATGGAGAAGCCTTCTAGGTGGGAGGACTATATCCATTTAGTTGAGTTTTCTTACAATAATGGGTATTATGAATCACTGAAGATGTGCTTGTTTGAAGAATTGCATGAAATAAAGTGCAACACACCAATAAGTTGGGACGACCTAGCATAAAAATCCATGATTGGGCCAAAATTGTTAAGGGAAGTGGAATAACATATGATATAGATTAGGAGGAATTTGAAAGTTGTGCAAGATTGGAAAAATAAATATGTCGACAAAAGAATAACACATAGAGAATTAAAAGTGGGAGAGAATGTGTTTTTAAAATTTAAATCCAAGAGTAGCTCACTCAAATTGGGAAGCTACCCAAAGTTAGCAATGAAATATTGTGGGCCTTTTGAGATCTTAGAAAATATAGGTCTAGTTTCATACATGCTAGAATTACCTACATCTAAGAGAATTCATAATGTGTTCCATATGTCTTTATTAAAAAAACATGTACTTGATCCTAATCATGTTATTGATTGGAATGTGTTCCAGGTGGAATAAAAGGGGATTTCCAAGTGGAACCAGTGCGTATCCTAGAATAGAAAGTCAAAGTGATTAGGAAAAAATCCATCAACTTGGTAAATGTTCAATGTGTTAAAATTTTGGTATGGTCGTTTAACCACAAAAATTGTCACATCATTGTCACCCAACCATAGGAATTCACATATTCCACTCCCGAGCACACTAAAATTTACTTAGAATAATTCTGGCAAGCCTACTCGAGAACCAACAGATAAACCCTAGTTACTAACTGCAGCAAGAACTCAAGACATGTAGAGTGTTCATTCTCAAGGGTAGCACACAAGAGAGAGAGAGAGAGAGAGAGAGAGAGAGAGAGAGAGAGAGAGTCTCCATATCCACAGAACAAGTACCATACACAAATTTAGGAGTTGTAGATGCACTACTCTCTCTCTCTCAAACTTGCACCATACTTAGCCAGAATATCACCGAGAAAATCACCAAGAGAGATACCAAGACCAACAGATGACCATACACCCTTATTCCTCCTTGCATATACAGTTGCAACTGCAAATGAAGCTCTCCAAAATACTTGCACACTAAATGGGTGTACAAATGAGCTAAAAAATTTTGGTAATTATATTTTTTGTTTATCTTTTTCCTGTGGAGTCGAATTGTATTTATGGA
>JASDQU010096897.1:19129-31721 GCA_032191745.1 Picea mariana | reverse complement strand
TGAATAAAACTTATCTATAGCAAGATCTAATATAAAACATGTATCAAAGTTACTTGAAAAGAACATAAAGAAAGAGTGTACTAGTTTGGCAAATGGGGCCCTCCAATGCTTCACTTGTACACTTGAGTTGTCTCAGCTAAGAAAGAGATCCAGCAGCATTCACATCATCATATAATAGGCATTATCAAGAACAAAACGTAGAACTGATCTCAAAATTGTGAATTCCAAAGTTTCTTCATTCACATTCAAGGTTGTCATACTAGTATATGCTTTAGAGTATTTATACAAGAGTTTTAAAACTAAAAATGCTAATAAATCTCCTAAATATCATGATCAGATCCATAATATATTCTAGGAAGGTTGAGTGCCCCCTTCAGATCCATAATATATGACCAAATCCCACGAAAATCCAAAATTGTCCATGATTTAAGGCTAAAACAGGGTATTTTCTATTGAAGTGGCCCTGTTTGCCCAGCGTTGACCAAACATCTGGAAGGCTCAGATCTCGAAGATGATAGCTCATTATCCATCCTTGTACATCAGGGATCATGACCCAAGTCTTAGATTTCACCCAGGTGTCCTGCAAGTACACGAACCTAGGAGCAATTACGGGATTTAGTCAAATCCTGTAATTTCTGATAAATTTTCAATTTTAATGCCAAAATTTAGAAAACTCAATTCTTAAGCTAAAGACTGATAAATATACCTTGCATAAGTTGTTTTATGGAAAATATGGAATGAAATGAAGGCAAAATGGATGGATATAGAGGCAAAAGTGTAGTTTATAGAGTAAAAAGGAAGCATAAAAATGTATTCAACAATGTGTATCAATAAACATAGAGATATTGTAAAAACTCCTTTCTTCTTGATATGCCTCAAGACTTAGCCTCTGGGGTTTTACCTATGTGTATAGTTTTCACTACATGGTTTTAAACTATTGTTGTGAACTACTTTCACTGGTTTTCGTTGACCATACATTACAAAAGGTTTCCTTAAAATTTTGTCTTCGCATTTGATTTGTTGCAAACCCTACCACAAACACTTTTTCTCTGAGATGGTGTGTCCTCTGGTCATATTACTTCATGGTCTTGTATGATATACCGAGTCAGAGCCGTTTCCAAATTATGTTTATGCAAATGGTATTTGATGTTTACTTGCTATTGTATGCATACTCTAACTTAGCCTTACACTTATAGATGAGGTTTTTTGGTAGAGGAAGTCGTGGTAGAGGAAACAGAGGTAGTGGGAGAAGGCCAAATGACTTTTGGGGAAACAAAAGAATCTGTTTTTCAATTCATTTTGATGCTCACTCTGAAGAATTCAACCAAATATTACAGATACATTTCTTAAACCTAGCAGGAAAAGGAGCCTTTCAACCCCATCCTCCTCCAGAAAGACCACCCTTTCAACCTAATCATAGCATCTCAGGTATACATGTCCAACCACATGTGTCCCTACCTCCTGAGATTCCAACCAATGATGGTTGGAATGATGTTGTTAATTCCCCTCAAAATCAAGTTCAGGTATAGCCAACAACTTCATTGTCATTACCACCTCCTCCACTCAAGCAATCTGCCCTACACATTACATCAAAAGCCTCACATGCCTATTCAGTTGAGCCACTGGAAAAGCTAAATTCTCAAATCTAAGAACCAATTCCTAGTAAAGGAAAACGGCATGTCCATTCTAACAACTTTGATGAATCTATAACATCCTCACATTCAGTGACTTCACATTCCCAACACCCAAAGCTTGAGGACAAACATATTTATTTTGGGGATATGCATCCAGAAGAATTAGTGGCAAGAGGTAAAACACTTGTTGATGAAGATTTAGAAGTCATAAAAATGACAAAATCCTAGGAAAGTGGACAAAGGAAAACTGCCTCACATTAGAAATATGACTTATGATTTTATAATGTTGTTTTATGATTATTCCATTGTTAGACATCAGTATGCTTTGGACAAGTTTCAAACTCATTGTTTTTTGGATATTTTACAACATTATTTTTGGGCAGCTTGATGACATTCTTCTTTTGACATGAAATATTTTATAAGCAACTTAGTTTAGACAACAGATGGCATATTTATTTGAGATATAAATCTTTTGATATTTGAGAGTCACAAGTGTGTTTTGAAATATTTCATGTGAGTTGATTGGGATATGTGTTATGTTGATGTTTTAATTATATTTAATGATTTTGATGCATAATTATTTGATGGGGGACCAAAGGGATATGTTGGAAATTAGACAAAGAGTTGTTAGGGGGTCCCCGCCCAGTAGTTAATATTTATTATACCCTTATCAATTTATTATTAATATTTAATTATGAGTTGTACCTACTTAACTAAAATTAGTTAAATAACTTACCTAAAAGTAGTTGAACTACTCAAACTACTTTTGTAAGGATAAAAGAAGGATTGAAGGGACAAGTAAGTAAGGAGGAAATAGAGACAAAAACTCTTATAAGGTTTTTTATTTCTCTAGAATGAGATTGCATTACTACTTCATTTGTCTATGAAATACTTAACTACTAAATACTTCTTGTTGATACTAGGGTCTTATTGAAGGTGGTAATAAGGAGGACCAAGAAACATTGATTATTGAAATGCTTATAAGGTTGATCATCTGTTTCTAATAGTCTGTAAATTATTATTGGATTTATAAATTGGTTTTCAGTGCTAATTAGGAATTTTGTGCAAAGTCAATGCAGTGGAAAATTATGGCTTGTTGATCCATTTATTTTTCAATCTTGGTTTTACTTGGGAGACAACAGTCGTCTCTGTGATGATGTAACCTTTGACTTCTAAGTATTTTCTTGGTCCTTACCCATTCTGGGTATGAAAGAATGTATTTGGAAGTGTTCCAAATTTAAATGAAAAAAATCACTTGATGGTTTTGAGGTCTCATTTTCGATTATGTGTATGATCTTATTTTAGATTTTTCTATCTTCATAACTGATCTAGGAGAATCAGGGACGCTAAAAAATGATCCAAGAGGATCCAAAATGCTCAAAAAATGGTTTTCTCAAATTCTCTTGCAAAATGACTTCATTATGTACAGCTTGGTGAGAGATTTCCAATGGCACAAAAATCACCTCAAATGGAGTTCATATACAAAAGTTGTGGCCAGTCAAAGTTTGGTCAAACTAGGTCAAAAGTCAAAGCAGGGGTGCCACGTGCCAAGCCCATGGGATGCCACATGTCCTGTCCATACAGATCATACAAATGACAGATGAATTCATGTTTATGTCAACATGGTGATGTGGCAGCACGATAGAATGCCACATGTCACCCAGAAATGGCATTTTTTGGGACCCATGTGGATCAATAAAAATGTGCCATGTGTCATCTGTACGAATGACATGGCATACGTACGATGATGTGGTAGGTACAGGTGGCATATGACTCGATGATGAGGTGGAAGATCCGTACAGCTATGTGGCAGACAGGTGGACCAGTGAAAAAATGACATGTGGACCAATCAGAGAGTGCCATGTGGCACTCTCATGGCTAAGGGAGAATAAAAATTAGTTGGGGTCGAATGGAATAGAACCCATGACCTCTAGGAGAATATTCCATGAAATATTCCAAAGTCTTAACTATATCCTCTTACCATTGCACAACGTGTTCCTTTTGTTATAACCAACCAACAAATATTAATTAAAGTTGTAACTATGAATCCCCAGAGTAAAGGCGGTCGGTTAGGCTGACCTAACCTATTTAAACCAAATGCCCAACTACAATACGAACATGAAAGTGTGTGCCAAGACATTGGAGTTCCTTCCAAGTGCAGATTTCCTCATTTTGTGTGCATGAGGTGTTCCCATGTTAGATTTGTGATCCAGGTGGATATCGGTGGCCACCCACCTATTCCAACTGGATCACACACAATTTTCATCTTGGCAGTTTTTTTCTAGATTTTTGAGTCATAAACTTCTAGGGCCATTTTGAGGCCCTAAATAGTGTTTTTTTGGCTCACCAAAGTCACACTCTAAACAACATTACAGTGTGACGGCAACATGTGTAGTCCTCAGATAGGCCTTTCCAATGCGCTATCATGTGCCTAAAACGGAGATCGTATGCAAAAGTCACGATCCCGAGAAGTTGATGTACCAACTTACCCCATCGGGGCCCACATGACTTTTGGCACCTCATCTCCTAGTTTTAGGTTTTTGGATGTCTATGGTTTTTTTATTATTTCTTGATACTAAAAAGGGATGGAGGCCTCATTTTGATGTGCTCAGACAAATGCATGTAGCCACCACATCTCTTCTTGGATATTAGCTACCACCATTCGAGCAAGATTGTTTTCATTCTGCATTTTACAGTTTCAACAGATTTATTTATTGAATAGAAGTCCAATATCATTGTATCTCTATTATTGTTCATTGTATCTCTGTGTTAATGTTATAGATTTGTGTTTCATTTTTTTCCACTCATAAATCGAGATCAATTTGTCTCGTTTTGCATGCCATTGAGTTCTTTGAGAGAGGTATAGAGTGTTTATACTCATTTCTCTCAAACTTTTGAGAGATGGTGATGTCTATTTTATTTAAAAGTGTTGTTTATAAAATTCTTAGTCCAAATTGTCATGTATGAGACCCATAGTCTCATTATGCGTGCAAAAGGGGCTTTTTCGGCACATGTTCATAACATAGTCGATTTTATACTCATTTTTCTCATAATTTTGTGAGGAATTCAGTAATGACCTTTGTTTCTAGGATTGAGCAGCAGAATTGAAGGGTGTATTCAAATTTGGTATTGTGAAGTCATCATTGTAAAAGAAGCATATTTGAGATTATCAACTCTTGTCCTTTTAGTCTTCTTTTATTTTTTGTTGCGTTGTCTTTTTATTTTGGCACTCATTATTTCCACAAGTTATATTCATCATTTATTGAAGTTTATGGATAAGTAAGACATTCACATATTATTTGCAAATAGTCAAAGACGATCTTCATTTCCGAATCTGGTTGGATGTTTATGTGTATTTAAGAACTAATTTTACATCTAAGGATTTTTGGATCAAGTTGGTATCAGAAATCATTTGGTATTTTTAGATCAAGTTGGTATTTTGGATTTTGCAATTGAATGCTTACGAGGTCCAAATATAAGCAAGGTGAAGGCAAGCTTGCAAGTTATAATCCTGAAATTGGTTCAAGGAGATTCACTCGAAGAGAAGAAATGGCTTCAACAAGAAGGTTAGGTCCTTACAAATTTGAAGATGATTTCTTTCAGGCATTTAATTTGATGAAGGCCGTGGTGGAAAAAATGTATGAGGATCGAAAGAAGGCCAAGGGAGAAAGTACATCAGTAAAAAATGAAGCGGTTAAAGAATAAGGAGAAGTTGAAGAACCTCCAGATCCTCCTTGGTCCTCATCATCAACATTATCTTCTTCCGATGGAAGTGAACATTCTTCTCATAAGAGAAAGAAAGATTCTAAGAATTATTCTCGTTCCCATGATTTGTCTTTGTTAAAGGTAGATGTAAAGTTTGACTTGCCTACTTATGATGGACAGTTGAATGTAGAGAAGTTGGATAATTGGGTCAGATAGATTGAAGTGTATTGCAGGGTACAGAAAATCATAAATGACACTTCAAGGATATAGTTGGCTACTCTTCGCATGAGTGGTACAATTTTTATATGGTGGGAGAGTCGGACACAACTTGATCTTATTCAACATGGTAAAATCATTTCTTCATGGATTGAATTTATTGGTGCATTAAGAAATCAATTTTATCCATTAGCTTGTATGCAAACATCAATGATTGATTGGAAACATTTAAGAAAAGGAAAAGAGAAAAGTGTTCAAGCTTGTTGTTATAACCCAAGGGGGGTCATATATATGGCTAAATGTATATGATATGACCCCAAGGGGGGGGGGGGCATATATGGGACTAAATGTACATGTAATGTGTAAATACATATGTAATAGGGTCGACCTGGTGATAAAGGGGCCGCATGTGCAAGTGTGAATAGCTATATATAAGAGATCATGTATTCATTATTGAGAGGGGGAATTGTGAAGTATGAAAGGTTTTTGGTTATTTGGAGGGGGTTCCCCTATTCTTTAAGGTGTTATTGTGTAAATTATCTATCTTGGAGTTATGCTCCATGTTGAAATTTTGTACATGGCATGTAATTCTATTATTTTATGATATTTTGAGTATTTGGATCATAACATTTGGTATCAAAGCCCAAGGGTCTTGGGGTTTTGTTGCTACATATGAGACACCTTTGCATATTCACTATAATTTTTTCTATACAAAGTTTCAGAAGGAACCCCTTGGAGGATATTTAGTAGACGGATCAAGGTACTTGGGGTTCAAATTTTAGCTTCTGAAGCCTTATACTTTCGAAGATATAACCTGTGTAAGATAGGGTTCTGGAATCATCATGAATTTAGTCATCGTAGAATTTTTGCTATAAATATTTTATGTAACATTTCAGACCCTGAAATATGGATTGTATTCATAGAATTATCAATATATGTGTGATAAAAATTTCAGGTTTTTGGTCATCTTACATTTGTAGATACACCCTGTGGAAGATATGGTATCTAACTAGTCCTATTAACTAGTCTCAAGTAGGTGTTCCAGGTAAAACAATCATAAATTCTTCCTAGAGTATCAAAATTGAGTGAGACYAGTTGCATTGGATAGTGGACAGTATTTAATATTWCTAGTAMAATTTTATGAATTTTATATCAATTATTTTGTGCGTCGAACTCTATACAAGTTATATCTCCTGGTGTTGGTTATTTATTCTTCTYTGAGTTTATTTCTTTATCTTGAGTGACCCAGGGTTCATGTCGGTATGGGGTTCCAAAAAATCCTCTAAAACTATTGGCCCTCCTGGTAATCTAGAAGGCAACGCAGCGCACAGAGTGCATTGCGCAATCTCACCCGAGATAGTCTTAATGGGTGGCTGCAATACTCATGTGTTTGCAACYCGGTATTGAGTGGGGATCTGGGAAATGTGCRTTGAGGGTTATACTTAACTTATTACTCCAATAAATTKTCATTCATGATCATGCATGCAATATAATCGACTCATTTGTTCAGCAAAGCAATAACTATTGAAGACAGTAAAGAAACACATGCATTTAATCACATAACACAGGTTTTACCATGGTTCACCCCCCTGGGCTACGTTCACAAAGATCTGGCTCTTATCTCTTTTATTTTAGTAGTTCCAAAACTACAAGGTTGCATGCTTTACAAATCTCCTCAGTTGGGTTGAGATCTATTATGAGGCAGACTAGATCGCACCAGGCTCCTCATCTTGCGATCTAACCCTCAAGATATACCCTCCTTATTCCTCTCCAGCTCAACAGCTTACAAAATAGGTCATATGGCAAAATATTACATCTCATACGCCTCTTCTCTCCTTCTATGAGACCTAGGTATCTATATTTATATCTTTCTGGCTCGCCATCCATTACAATGTATTGCAAAAACCCTAACCCTAATGTCGCTAGGTCTTACATGCATGCACGCGTGCTTCTCTTCCTTCTAGTTGTCGCTTCTCTCATGTGTGCCTTCTTTCCCAAATTAACCTTTATTTTTTCTTTGGTCTGCTTCCAACAGGACCCCAACACTGACATGTGGCTCGTCCCGAGCCCCCTAACCTTTGTGCGCTTCGCCGATCTCTCTGGTGATCGCCTGCAACTTCTCCTTGAGCTCTACTACTTGTGTTTGAGCCTGGGCAATCTTCTCCTTGAGTGCATCTATTTTCTGCACCGCAATACCATCACTGATCAACCCTGCACACTCTACCTGGGTCTATTCCATATATGTCTTCACTTCCTCTACATGTGCAATGACTTCTGATACTCGGTCTTGAAGTGGTTCCATTTGATCTTGACACTCGGTTTTCTGCGTCTGCGCAATGGTGAGTTCCGCCTGTAGTTTCTTCATATCCTGGGCCCCTTTGACGTGCTTCGTGATGGACATTGATCTCCTACTGATATTGATCGATTGCCTATGCAATCTGATCAATCTTCTCGGTTTTTGTGAGTTCATCCCTCTGCATGGTCTTTGGAATCTTCCCATAAGTTCTGGCCACTTTTTGTTCCAATCCATTCACACGTTCCCTCTCCTCTTGGGTCTCGATCTTGGACTACTCATATATCAATTCCATATCATCTCGTTTATCCTTTATCTGCCGTAATTCGGCTGTGTCTATGCGTGCACGAGACTGTACCTCTTGGGTAACACTAACCTGTAATTTATGTAGAGCCTTAGATGGTATCTGCAGCAATACCAATTGGAGTTGAGCTAAGTCCTTTAGGGGTGTTGTTGGCACAAGGGTAGACCCAGGGTTCAACGCTACAATAGCGCACCAACAAATCCCTAACTACCGGCCCTTTCGGCAACACCTACGAAGCAGATGAAGTCTCACCCAAAGTAGAGGTAGGGGTGGTTGCAAGACTCAGGTGTCTGCAACATTAGCTGGGAAACAAATCTGTGATTCTAAAACTTAATAAATCACTTAGCACCGTCAGTTACTCAATATGCAATCAACATCTACTTCACCAATAAAAAAGGGCTTCGTAGCATTCACATTGATATAACATATTTAAGCACTTAGCATCAATAGATAGGTCAAATCTAGCAGATCAAGCACTCATCACATTCATATAGATCATATCTAACATTCTTATACATCATTAGCACTAAGCATAAGTGTATCTATCTAATCATCTCTAAGCACTTAGCAAAAGAAGACATAAACACATTAAGACAATCACAAAGCAAGATGACACAGTGTTTACGTGGTTCACCCCCACCCTAGGGCTACGTCCACCAACTCTTCTTCTTTATCATCTTCAGTCAATCGGTTACAAGCACAGATCCATCAAAACCTTACTTCGCATAGGACAGAAGATCTACACAACTCGCTAGATCCTTCTTCCCTACGTTACAGCACAAAGCCTTCCACCTTCTGTTACAACCATTTTCACTTAGCTCTGCAAGTCTCTCACAATCATACACAAAGTACTTGCAAACCCTAATTGCACTTAGCATACATCACATAGATGTCTATTCAACTACTTCTTACATTGCCTAGCCTTCTATTTATACATACAAAATAGGCTTAAACATGGGTAAACCCATGGGCCGACATCCCAATCCCGTTACATAATCACAAAAAACCAAAAAGGATGCAACAGTGGGTTGAGATTCCTTGATCTCCACTTCATCTTGTGCTCCTCCTTCGACAGGCTGTTGAAGTCCCAAAATAGGTCACTATGACCAAGAATCTTCCAAACTTGGTCAAGGGCCAACAGGCCCCCAACACTCACCTGTGACTCGTATCGAGTCACTCTGATCTGACCAGTTCTGCTTTGAATGCCTCAAGCTTGGCTCGAGCTGCTTCGACCTGCTGTTGTGCGACAGCCTCTTGCTCAGTGAACTCTTGGATCACTGCGTCATTCACGGGCCCTTCTAGGCGTTATTCTGCTGCGATGACAACCTGTTCTAGATCTGTTCCTCGGCTTTCAACCTCTATGAATAATTGGCATGCCTTATCTTGCACTGGTTGAATTCGTTGAGTAACTTCCATCACTCTTCTTTGAATTGTATGGATCTGCTAATGGGTGGTGCGTTTCTCTTGAGATCACTTCATTCTTTCCACGACCGATAAGGCCTTCAGCTGTGTCTATAGCGTGTCTGTGTGTTGCTTTGCTTCCTTGAGTTGCGACTCTAATGCCTGTAACTCTGGATTTTCAGTGAGGTTCTCATATGTTTGGGCGTTGTGGTTACTCATTTTCTTGCACTCCAAGGAAAAATATTTCAGTCTGTCAACTGTGCTACGGACAATTGCTTCCCTTTGGTCTCTTACATCTTGAGGGGTCTCGAGCACAGTGTGGAGCTCCAAGTCTGCTATGCACTGTTGGAGATGTTGGATTACTTCTTCAAGTTGTGCCACCTGTTGTGGAACTTGCTCTTCGGTCTTTACTTCTACGATGGTCACAGAGCGAAGTGCTCTGTGAACCATTTCCTTTACTTTGAGTTTCTCTGTGAGCAACTATTCCTTGCTTTGCTGCAGTTGTGCTTTTTCTTCATCCCACTTCGCTTTCAGAGAAAGATTTTCCCATTCTGCAGTACTGCGTTGTTCTATAAGGTATCCTTGTACTTGTGCCAAAGCCTATGTAGCTTGCGATGTTTCTTCCTGATCTCATCGAAGGCGAGCACCGACTGTATCAGTGATGCGGTGGAGTTGAGTTGGCTCATCTCCCAGTTCTAATGTTCCTGCTAACAGAGGCGCAATGGAGACTATGCGGCTGGATTGTAGTGCCTGCTGCACTCCTTGGAGCTCATCCTTAATCTGATGGAACACATCCTCTTGCTTAGCTCCTTGCTTCTCTGCTATCTCCAGTGAAGCATCATTCAGGGCTACTATGATGAAATCGAAGTCGTCAAAGGTGAGGATGGTCTACACTTTGGTCATGGTTTCTTTCACTTTCTTCTGGGAGGAAGGTTTCGGCAGAGTAAACCTTCCTTTTCTTAAAGGGATCCTCCTCGTCTCTAGGTGGTGTAACCTCGCCTTTCTTTTGTTCAACTTCTACGCCATCTATCCCTCTGATCTAAAAATGAAGAAAGACTTGTATTCTTGAAAATATTTGCAAGTTAAATTTATGTGTTAAAATGCAAATGGATCAACTTTGCAACATGAATTTAATAGGATTTACTCATTCAAGATGCATATAAACAGCAGCAAAATCAATGAACAGAAAACACATAACATAGCAAATGATAAAGGAGTTCACCCCTCTCTTGGGATACATCTCTTGGTCCAGCTTCCAATGGATCATTTGTATTATTTGCTCAAAGTGCTCAAAAATGTGCTTTATAATGCTCAAAATTCCAAATAGATTGCTCCAATGGCTTCAGAACGTCCAAAAACCCCTAGCTGGGCTTTTTCGGCACCTCGTTTGGCCAAAAATTGAAGAAGATAGGCTTCCTGGAAGTCCCCCCTTCAAGCTTGTTGCCTCTGCATCTACAAAACGCACCCTTGTTGGCTCAACCTAGCCCACACGCATTTTAAAGCGTAAAAACTTGGCACCGGGTGCAACAGCGTGAACATTGAAAATTGTAGGACGGTTATGGGTGCACTTAGCCCCTAACCGTCAAGGGAAAGGTCATATGACCCTTGTGACCGCGCGTTTTAAAAGTAAGGGCCATAACCATTTGAACCGAATTCAAACCAACGCATACCCAATCGCGCGTTCAATGTGTAAGTTTTAAACCTGCGAAGTAAAGCAATGCATATAGATTCTTAAGAAATACAGAAATTAAT
This sequence comes from Picea mariana, assembly GCA_032191745.1. Taxonomy (NCBI): domain Eukaryota; kingdom Viridiplantae; phylum Streptophyta; class Pinopsida; order Pinales; family Pinaceae; genus Picea; species Picea mariana. The sequence goes on along the minus strand of JASDQU010096897.1, from coordinate 20,416 downwards.
CAATGGCTCATACACAGAATACACAGAGATCTTTACCGGAAACCCTCAACCGGGAAAACCTTTCTTTTTCATTATATCCAATTTCACCATTCGCCATACAATATATACAATGTTTTTAGGTATTCTGTAGATACCAAAACCCTAATCCCTTAATCCAGGATTAATTTACAAATCAGCTAAAAATAGCAAAATCTCCTAAAAATAGCAAAAACCGCCCCAAAAAATCCGCTAAAAAGGGATCGTCATACGCAGTCGTCGTATCTGACCCACCCACACACACACACATGCATAACACATACCCAACACAATGGTCATATGGCAACAAACATGTGACCGCGGCCATAGAAAAAGGGCTATGTTAAAACATATTCCCGTGCCTGTGGTCATATTACAACACAACATATGACCGGGGTTTAGTTTTAAATGTGTGCACAAAGGGTTTAAACCGTGGCCATATTACAATACACATAACCACGAGTTGGGGCTAGGCCCCAGCCCAACCCCCCGCCCATACATACAAAATTTAAATTCAAATGTAATCCGCACCATATAGTGTTAAGAAACACTATGGTGGCACGTTGGTTGGTGGTCTTTGCCAAAGCTTTGCATGCGGGTGGAGGTCACGGGGTCGATTTCGGTGGACTCCAAATAAATTTTAAACCAATAAATAGGGGACACGTGGCGGCCATTGATTGGGCCACGTGTCGCCATTCCATTCACTGCAAATAATCCATGTCACCTGCCAACTTTGCAAATAGCTGCCTGCCACATGTTGTACGGCCTGCCGTGTTAGCGTCCGTACGGACTGTACAGTCAACACCCCCTTTTTTTGCCTGTTTGCCATTTTGAACAGAACGTGATATCTCTCGCTCCCGATGTCCGTTTGAACCCAAACGAGTTGTGTTAGGTTCGTAATGACGAGGTCTACGCTCTCGTTTTATTTGAAGTGATTCTGAGCACTTTGAATTTTTAAGCAAAATTTGATCCCCTGATCACACCTCCCCATTGAAAAGATTTTGGACCTCCAAAAGACTATTTTATGTCTATCTGAAGATGAGGGTATAGTTCCCTCACTCTTCCAACCTCAATCCACTTGGATTTTCTTGGATTTGTACCTTTAAGACCAACTCGAAGATACTCCACATTTCCTCATTTTGAAGTTCGCATTCTCTTGTCAAGGATGGTGTCTTCATGCAGTTCTGTAAGATATTTTGGGGAAAAATCATCTATAGAAGGAATCTGAACATGCTCTCCTTGATCATCAATCAAAGGAGGCTCATACAATTT
>JASDQU010096895.1:0-21602 GCA_032191745.1 Picea mariana | reverse complement strand
AATTTCTATTTCGCTTGATCCCTCACTTCTTCTAATTTTAACAAAGTGTTAATTCGATTCTCCAAAGGGGGACAGTCTTCTTCTTGTATTTTTTGCGATAGCTACAGAGAGGGAAGGAGGATATGTGGTGGAAAAATTTCCTCTCTGCCGTAAATGAGAAAGAAAGGTGAGTTACCCATAGAAGTTTTTGGAGTCACTCTATCAGCCCAGATTGTGTTTAACAGTGCGTTATGCCAATTTTTATGGTTTTCAGAGACCGTTCTCTTGATAATTTTGATCAGATTTTTATTAGTCAATTCTGCCAATCCATTGCCTTGGGGGTAATAGCTGGTAGAATACTTTAATTTAATTCCTTTTTCTAGAGTGAAATCACTCATCTCAAGAGACGAAAAATAGGAAGCATTATCAAATACTAGGAATTCAAGGATACCAAAACGAGTGATAATATTTGAATTCAAAAAAGATATTACCTGGCTGGTATTTACAACTTTTAATGGGGAAGCCTCGGACCACCTGTTGAAGTAATCTGTGGCTGTTATGATATACTTATGCTGCTATGAGGATGGTGGATTGATTGGACCTATAATATCTAAACCCCACTGCAGAAAAGGGAAGTGTACTAAAACTGGTTGCAGAGGGAAGGTTGGTTTATGTATCTGTCCAGATGCTTTTTGACAAATTACACGCTTGCGACACAAAGCATGAGCATCTTTAAAAAGTGTAGGCCAATAGTAACCTGCCCTTAATACTTTATGGGTAGTGGTATCTCTGCCAAAATTCCCACCAGCTTCTCCTGCGTGCAATTCCAATAAAACCTTTTCTGCTTCATCTTTATCAAGACAGGGCATTAGTACTCCATCAAAATTTTGACGAAACAAAATACCATTAATCAGCTAAAAGGAAGCATATTTTAATCTTAGCGCTCTTCTTTTTGTGGGATCCAGGTGATGGGGAACTGACCCATGTTCAAGACAAAATTTTATATCATCATACCAGGAACTAACAAGGTTTTGTGCACAGCAGATTAGATTTTGGTAGTGTTGTCCTGGATTTGACATATCATTTTCCTCTTGTTGTCCTGCAGCTGAGTCAGCGACCAACTTGCATATCCCTTGACCTCTTACTATTTGTGCTAGGGTGATTTCTATGTCATACTCTTGCAAGGATGTGACCCAGTTTGCCCTTTTTTCACCTAGTTCTTTCTGTACTAACAAATTTCTGACAGCCGGGTAAGGGACAATAATTTTCATCCTAGATTTCAAAAGATAAGATCGGAAGTGATTTACTGCTTTAAGAATAGCATAGGCTTGCTGATATACTGTTGGGTAGTTAAGTTATGCCCCTTTAAAGGCTGAGCTCATAAAGGCAATTGGGACTTCATTATTTTCAGTGTTCTTTTGAGTTAGGAAAGCGGCATAAGAGCGGTCGGAAGCGAATGTGTAGAGAGTGAAGTCTTACAAAAGGTCCCCAATGGTATTGTACATCCTTTTTTATTAGGTTTTGTAATGGTATCACCATTTCTGAAAAGCTGGGGACGAATATCCTGACAAATTTTATCTAACCTAAGAAAGATTGCATAGACTTCTTTGACAAGGGAGGGGGGAGTTTCGAAATGACTTGAGTTCTTTCAGGGTCGATAATCATCCCTTCACTTGATACAACAAATCTTAAGAGTTTACCTTGTTCTACTGTGAAGATATATTTTTTAAGATTCAAATAAATGTTGTACTTACGACATCGCTGTAGAATGGATCTTAAATGAGGTAGATGATCTCCTTTGTTTTTCGAGAAGACAGTAATGTCATCCAGGTAAACTACGATAGATTGATTGATTAAGCCTCAGAAAGAGATGTCCATCGCTCTCTGGAAAGTGGAACCAGCATTTATGAGTCCAAAGGGCATCTTCCTATATGCGTAGGTGCCCCATGGAGTGCGGAAGGTGGTTTTAAGTTGGCCTGGAGGGGACATTAGGACTTGGTTATACCTTGAAAATCCATCCAATAAAGATAATCTTTTAGAACCAGATACCTATTGAAGTATCTATTCCATGGGTGGGACAGGGTAGTTGTCTTTATCAGATGCTCGATTAAGATTTCGGAAATCGACACATAGTCGGATTTCACCACTTTTCTTCTGAATAGGGACAAGATTAGAGACCCATTGTGTGTGCCTAACTGGGAAGATTATCTTAGCATTCAAGAGTTTATTTAATTCCTTCTTGACAGTTGGTTCAAGTTTTGGGTGCATTTTCCTTAAATTTTGTTGAAAAGGTTGGGTTTGGGGTTTCATAGGAATAACATGTTGTATGATGTTAGGATCAAAGGTTTTAAGGTCATCATACGCCCAAGCAAAAACATCTTTGAATTCCTTAAACAATTTAATAAACGCTACTNTGTGGGTTGTCTTTAGTTCCCAAGTTTACTTTTTCATGCATTAAAGAGGAACTATTCATTTTATAGTTCACTGATTTTTTGAACTAGTCATGAAGATCATAAAAATTTTCTAATCTAACTACAGATTTTGGGATAGAATTTACCATGTCTGATGAAGATTCGAGAGATCTTGGATCTAGTATTACCATAAAGTCACGAAGATTTTCATCATGAGTACCTTTGTCGATTACTACACCCTGGAAAGTTTCTTCCATATGCAGGAAACTTATAATCTGTTGATCGTCATCAAAGACTCTCCAATTCATGATGTTGTCGGGGATGGATGGTCTGAACAAATGTTTGACAGAGAATGCATTCGGAGATAGGCCTTCTATAGGGAAAAGTTTTGAAGCTACATTAGCTAACAAATCAGCTTTTGAATTATTCAATCTAGGAATATAATTTATGTTAAATGCAGAAAACCTATTCATCAAATTCCATACCTCAGATTGGTAGCTTTTAAGGTGCGGGGATAAACAGTGGATAGAATTTTTTACCTATCTAACCATGATTTATGAATCACCAAAGACAGTCAAATTTTGAACGTTCATATCTAATTCTGCCCTGAGGCCTTGTAGTAATGCCTCATATTCCACTGTGTTGTTTGTACATTTGAACTCTAACCTGCACGCAATCAGGGTCTTATTACCTGCTGGATCAATAATCACGCAGCCTGCACCAGCTCCTTCCTTGGATTTTGACCCGTCAAAGTAAAGAGACCATATTTGATTGTTTTCGGTTGCATATGACTACTAGGCAGAAGCTGTTGGCTGCATATATGTCAAAATTTTAGACTGTTGTTCCGGGTTAGTGATAGCGGAAGTTTCGTCCATGAAATTGCCGAAAAGGGTATCCATCCCTTGTATTTCAGGTGAATCGACAGAAGGTGTGAATGGTTCATTGGGATCATTTAAATATGTCACCATGAAATTTAGGTAACGTTCACGATTTACCTTGATCATATTGGGCTTTCCATTCTCGGGTAGCCACAAGTGAGACCAATCTGTTGCAAAATATCTGTATAACTGTTTTGACCAGTCTCTGCTTAAAAACAAACCATAAACTTCTAGGATATCTACAACAATAATATCAATTACTTGATGAACTTTAGGGTTAGACGAAAATCTTATAAGCACATTTCTCAATTCACCTATAACTTTAACACTAGTTCAATCAAGATGGATGATCTTCAAGGTGGATGGTTGAACTTCAGCATTAATCTTTTGACACACAGACCATGGCATTACGTTAGATGACACTCCTGAATCTACCATACAGTTGTGCATGTTCCTATTGAAGATTTCAAAAGTTAACAAAAATGGAGGGACATTTCTGCGAGTACTAATGGTGGAAGCTTGTTGCTTTTTACTCACAGCCTCTAAAACTAATTTATCTACATTTGTTACATTATTTACAAGAAGGTCTCTTTTCTCATGAGAATCAGAAGTAGTTTTGGCGGAGGCCTTCTGAGGAACTTTGGGGTTGTTCTGAAAACCTTTGTTACTACTTGGATTGCCATTTTTGTTGCTCTCTACAATATTCTATAGCATTTTTTGCAGAAGAAAAGGGAATTTTAATAATTCATAAACAAAAATATTAGCCCTTAGCTTTTTTAGATCTTCAACCAAATCATAATCTAAGCTTGGGTTTACTGAATTCTATTTAGTCTCAGCTGATTTAGACTGTTTTGGGGGCAAAGTCGTAGTGATTTCAAAAGAAGGCTTGTTTACTGTCTTACTCCTAGTATTGTAAGGATGCACTGTTTTGAAATTAGCTTGAAAAATACTATCCAAAAAATGACCAAAAATGTTCGAAGAGGATTCATATTCTTCTACTATCTCTTGTTCAATTACTTCCTCAGGGATTTCAGGAGGCATCAAGTTATCTTGTGCTTCTAGAATCATTTAAATAGTGAATTGCAAGATTTCTAGATTTAGGCCTTCAGTATTTGAATTAGGTCGGTTGGTGGGAAAATGATTCCTAAATGGGGGTTTGTAAGGCCCTTTGCTTGAAGAAGCTTCTTCAACCATCCTTTTCAAATCTATAACTTGATTGGATAGTTTTTGAACGACTTTCTGTAAGTTTTCTAAATCCGATCTTTCATGTTGGGCTTTGTTTTGGGAAGGTTTAGGGAGGATTTCAATTTTCTTTTTGGAAGATGAACTAGTCTCTATTTCATTGCTAGTAGTGTTTTTTAAGTTGAGGATGTCTTTCTCGATCTGATTGGCCTCTTTGAAGGCTTCTAACAATGTGGCTTTCTTAGATCTCTTTACCCAAATGGCTATGCTTTGATGTAAGGCTTTCGTATAATATGCTATGATAAGATTCTTGGCAGGCATTGAATCCGTAGGGATTCGGTTCTTTAGTGTTAAGAACCTTTGATTAAAGTCTTTGATCTTCTCTTTGGGGTTCATTATTAAACTAGAAATCTCTATGACTAGAACTTCTGGAAACTTTTCATCTCTGAACTTCTCAAGAAAATAGGATTCAAACTTCTCCCATGACAAGATGGTGTGGGGCTATTGGGCAAAGTACCAGGTAGAGGCATTTCCCTCAAAGGTGTAGGGAAACAATCTACAGACTATGTCTTTGTGCTTGACACTACGGAGTCTAATAGCTAACATAAACTTCTTGATGTGATCTTCAGTGATCTGTTTAGAGTCCGGGTCAAATTTAGTGAGCCATTTCTCCGGGTGTTTGGGTAAGGGATCCTGAGGCCCAGGTATGTCCACTGCATCTTCGTCGAGCCAGGGTCTAGCGGGATTGTTATGGTTGGCCATAGGTTTTGGTGGTGTCAAATGTTGGGATGAGGAACTGCCTTCATCAGAGGACTCTTCTCCAGAAGAAGAAGGAGATGAAGGAGGTGGTGATGGTGGTATACCAAGTCCTCCTGCTACAGGAGTGAGGATTGGATCTATAGGGTTTAAAGTAAGGTCAATGCCTCCAAGTTGTTCTCTGATATCAGAGAATTCTAATGGATGTTCCAAAGGTCGGGTTGGTTGTCTTAAAAGGGTGAAGGCACTGTGTGTTCTTATGAGAGATTGGCGAACAATCTCTTGTATGTCACCACCCGTAGGATTTGGAGTTACTAGTTCAACTGTGATCCGTAGATCGTCGTTTGATGTGGTTGTTGTTTGAGGGACAATGTTGTCATTTGAATGACTTCTAGTCACTATATGTGAGCAGGTAGGTGGTGGAGAAGTCTTACGACCACCTCGTGCCATTAATAATTTTCAGGCCCTCCTTCTAGCGCCATTTGTTGGGGCGAAATTGACCGCTCGTCAACTAGAGGAGTGAATCCGGTCCGGGGTTGTCTACTTAACCCAAGCCATATGGATTAATCCACTCTGATGGGTTTAGCAGCTCCATTAGCTGATCAAAGTCCTAAAAAAGTGAAAAACCAAACTAAAGAAAATAACTTAATGAAAAACACTCGCTGAAAACTATATACAAATCTAAAATATACTTACATTTTACTAACTAATATTTATAAAATAGCTCTACTTATTATATGTACAATATATCCATATGATTATATCTCCAATATATGTATAACATTTACAGAATGCAAATTTTAATGTAAATCTGCGAAAATCAAATATGGATTGATTTATGACAACAAAACTATGATTCAGTCTTTTTGATTTATTTATTTTTTATAACGTTTAAAAACAAGAAACGAAATAGAAAACTGTCTAATTGAAAACAGAGATGAATAGTAAAACGTGTTTAGATTATAGGAAATTTCTATATTAATTAAACTAATAAAATAAAACTAGCAAACTAACCTGTAATCGCATCTCCTATTCGTACTGTGTATGTCATCCAATTTCGCTGTTTGATGAGACAAACTGCAAAAGATCTTACAAATGCTTCTCGTAAACACGAAGCAGTAATGATTGAATGCTAATGATAGAAAATATAAGAGAAGTAGTGACAACAATTTTATAACTTCACAAATGGTCACATTGAGATAAATCCGACCGTGAAAATTTGTATATCGATGTTCAATGAATAAAGAAGATTAATCTTCTAATCTCAAATTTGAATAGAGTAATTATTGTACGTGATATAAGGGACATAAAACATGGATATCATATAAATTTCATCACATCAATCTGCAATAAACCATGATATCTAAAGTATTCACAATTTAATTACAAATCGAAATGACCATAACTTGAATAAAAATACGATATATTGAAGCTAAAGTTGTGCAAATATCAACTTCCATTCAAGTCTGTCAATCATAAATCCATAGTTTTTTTCTCCCAGACAGCGATGGTCTTTAGTTTAAAAAACAACACATTTATATAGGTTACAGGATCAAAACATTTCCTGTGGATATCATCTAATTTGTTCCAAAAAATGTGGGGGATGCAACCTCCCAGATTCTACTCGATATCAAAACTAACATACTATTCTAAAACAACATAAAGATAGCATGCTGAGAGATGCCACCAGTGGTTCAAATCTCCTTTATAAATCATAGGTTCCTGAAAACACATAAGAATAAAAGATTTCAGATGCATTTTCAGTTATTAAAACAAGTAATTCGAATTTTTGTAACAAGCTACAGAATCTCACGATTCTGTAGCTAGTTATAATTATAACTAGAATCGTATTTTATTGAATCAATCAAAAGAGACTAGAGGTAATATTTGCAAACAAATCATGTATTCTAATTTTAAAAAGACAAAATCATCCTAAACTTATTATCAAAAATCATACCTCAAATTAAGGGATTCGACTTAATCAAGCAATATTTGAATTTACTATGGTAGTCATTGCTTCCATGTTCTTAAAAACAACAGACCCTGTGGTTTTTTGTCGTTTATATTTGGTTTGAGCTATGGATTGAAGTCTGCCATTCTCTTTCGTTAGCAAATTCACCTAGTCTTCCAAGGATTTTAGCCCAGACTAAAGTAAAGGCACATATTTGTAATACCTATCGATCCATGATCGGCATTCATTACATTGCGACTGAATAGACTGTGTATTAGCAGTGATAGTATTAACAGGTGGGGAATTTTCTGTTTGACCTATAGGTTCATTACTAAGTTTGATTCCAGGGAAATCGGGATTGCCTTTTAGACACGGTGGAAGGTTTGTAACATAATCATAGGGTTTACCAGAGCAAAGTCTATACAAATATGGATATTCTTCAGTCAAGAACCTTTCAATTTTCGAATCAGAATCCTTTCTTAACACAATCATGTTTTGGTCTGCACATTTCTTGGGATTATTTCTGGCACATTGTGAAACCCAACGAGCAGCCCTTTTACTCTTATAATTGATATCAACATTTCCTTTACACTTTTTTCTTATGGGTTTTTTAACAGACTTAACACCACCCTTGGGATACGAATCTGGTAGAGTGTCGGGTTGGGTAGTGTCAAGATAGGTCGAGGGTTCCACATCAGAAATAGGATCATAGGGCAAGAGAGAAGGAGGAGAGATGGTAGGCTCCACGAGGATTTTTGTGATGACAGGTTTGTCAACCTATCTTAAATCACTGCTAACAAAACCATTTCGTAACAGAAAAGCATCCCAAAAATCATCGTTTAATTTCAACTAATGTATAATAATAATATTGATCAAACAATGGTGGAACAAGCTAGAATCAGATTTCTGCATTTTAAAACGCTTTACCATTTTGTATAGACTTCGAAGGAGAAAGCAGGGCATGTTCAGGGGGAAATCAATAAAACTCATGAGCAACCGCAAGTGATATAAGAAAACCAAACCATATCTCCCCTCACAGGTAACGAACTCCTTCACAATAGCTAACAGATCATGCCATCTAAGTTTTAGAGCTGAGACATGCATACCTCGGTCGCAGCTGGTGATCCTCCTTGAGGTGAACAACAATGACCAGGTAACCTCTTCAACCTTTGAGTTTTTGAACCACATTTGTCCCATAGTAGGTAGACTGGTGGCTTGGCTAATAAAATCTTCGTTTAACTCAAGTTGGATGTCTCCTATTTTTGATCTGCAACCATCGAATGTCAACACAAATTCTTGAGAAACTATTAAATTAAAACCCTCGAACTTTTCATCAAACAGAGACCAGCCATTCCTCTCTAAGTCATCTCTGTCATTATCAAATGATAACAATGTCTAGACATCATTGGGATCAATCCTCACCATAGGATCCATGGCTAACAACAAGGAATCGACATGGGGTTCAAAGGTATGGTTTGATAGAATAAACACAGAGCCATTGCCCCGAGCTTCCCCAATGCAATGCAAAAACAACTCGAAATGGTAGGTGGGAGCGTTAATTACCATGCGTGTGAGAGATGTCGTGTAGATCGAGGCCATGCAAAAGCATAATACCATGCTGTACTTGGAATGACACCTTAGCATAATTGTACGCACAAAGATCATAACAATTGAAAACAACAGTATGTATATCCACGATTTGATCACAAAATTAATATGTCAAATAAACAATTGAATAAAAAATTTTAGAAATCATAACCCCATTAACATTAGTCGAATGCTAAATGGGTGGTGGTTTAATACTCATGTGACCAAAGCATGTTCAATACCAAGGGGTTATAACCATGAAAACAATCATGTTCATAGCTAAATACGACAATTCGACAATAGACCATATGAACACTAACCCTTTAATGAAATCAAACACAAATTCCAGCGGTGAGTTTTCATGCTTACAGTCATGAAAACAAAAAACAAAAAGCAGGTACGTAGAAAGTGATGGGTAACAAGTATCATTTAATGAGAAAGCTTGTGACAAGTAACAAGAATTTAAAAACCTTGTGTAGGTCACTTGTAAAATAGAGATCATATTATGGCTGCCAACAAACCCATAAAGAGAAACTCCATTTTCTTCATTCTCATACTCAAACCAAGTTCAAACAAATCACCCCTTAACATAAGCTATAAATTATATGACTCTTTTTTGGATTCACTAAAGTGTCATTCTTAGGAGAAAAAATCCCCCCTAAAAATCAACAACATTGGAAGACAAGAGATTCTTAAAAACCATGTTTAATTTTTTACACACAAGCATTTTTATTTTTTTGAAGATGGTACTATTAATGTCTATTGTTGTTGACATGGTTGAGTTGTAATATCTAGACATGGATTCCAAGAATTCCATAAAATGGAAGGATCCCATTATTAAGTTGAGCCTAAACCATGAGGAGATAGATATGGAAATGTAAATTGATATGCTTGGGCCAACATCTGTTAGGAAAAATGTTGCATGGAAAATTGCATGGTATTCAAGTGGGCATACTTATTGTGAGATGTCATCACTCCATAAAGATTCTAATCAAGATGAAGCAATATACCATTCTATCAAGCATTCTCAATTGCACAAGGTATTTTCATGAAATTTCATGTTTCCTTTTGCATATACCATCACTTGGATCATCAGTCAGGCCGACATCAACCATAGGATTATCTGATACATTGATGGGAAAGTCATTTTTTTGTTCCAGAATTTTACCCTGGATATATGTTATATATTTTCTATAGTATACGTTGACCTTAATGATGAGTGGATGCTAAAATTTTCATTAAATTATAGAGATGTCATGAAGTTCTAGTGGGTAGCTGGAAAATTATTTAGAGCCAGGAGGACAACGACCTACCCAACTCACCTACTGAGGATCCCATATGATATTGTAGTAGCTCAACTAATCAATTTGTATGTTTCAAGAGAGTATATATTGGAGGTCAGGGTACATAGTGTGTGTCTCAATGACTTGAATGGAATGGAGTTGGGAAATAATGTAAAAATGACCTTTTTGAGTAACTTTTCCATTTAGTGAGAGATGATGATATTAGGTGAGAATGTTGTGATGCCTTGGAATTTATATTGTTGTCCCTCTTGTTTCCAAGAGGGATAATAGTATAAGTTCCAAGGCATCACAAAAGGCTCACCTAACATCATCATCTTTCATTGAATCGAAAAGATACTAAAAAAGGTCATTTTGACATTGTCTCCCAATCCATTCCATTCAAGTCGTTGAGACACACACTATGCACACTGACCTCTAATATATACTCAATGGAAGGGCTCGTGTCTCAATGAGGATGATTATTTTTCCTAGTTCCTAAGAATATTGGGAAATGGGAAAATACTTTGAAAATGACCTACAAAGTTAACTTGGGTAAATGGGTAGAAGGGGAAATGATTATATTTCAATCTTACCTTATTTTGGACACTTTTAAATTCACCCTCAAGCCCAGATCGTCCTTTGCATGGAAAATGGGAAGGCCAAGATTGAAAATCTTTGGAAGATGCTACATTAAGAGGAATTATAAATGAAAATGCCTGTGCATGGTAGGGGTTGGCTGGATCATGAGAAAATGATTTGTGGAACTAAGGATGATAGAGACACTTGTGTTATTAGAATGATTGATTGGGAATAAATATGTATGTCTATACCAACTAGTTCAATGTGTATTAAGGGCCTGGGAGTGTAATTGCAACATGAAGAGGTGCTAAATTTCAATATGCAGGGTTCCTTGTACTGTTTTATTTTGGGCCCAAATTGCACGATGAAAATGATATGTGATTGTGATCACCAATCAAAGGTGGTAGTAAGATCCTTGTAGAGAAGGATGCTACTCTTGTTTTTGTTGTTGCAATCACCAACTAAAGGTGGTAGTCAAATACTTGCTTGAAGTGGGGAACCACTACGATTGTGGTTGTGATGAACAGTCAAAGTTGGTAGTAAAAACCTTGTAGACCTTAATCATGTAGGATTTGGAGGTATTGCAATTCCATGAGCCTCTCCACCACACCTATATTGAACTCTTGTAAGCCTAAATTTATTTTTCCTTGATCACCTTTGGTTTAGATTCATCAAATTTGTTGTGAATTGTGGTTTCATTACCTCATTGATCTTGAGCACTGCTCAAGGGGGAAATTTTTGTGAAAGTGGTTGAATTGGTTGTGTAGAAAATAGACCCTTGTTGTGATTTCCCCCTCTATTATTGAAGACTATTTCATGAAATCATGTTGGTGGATGTTGGTGGGAGATGGAGCGCAACTAGATCAACCTTGAAATTATATATGTTATAGGTTACATGTATCTTGAATTTGAGTATTTAATTGTGTATTGTCATTTATTTGGATTACTAGTTATTTGAATACTCTATTATGCCTTGTTGGTTGGTTGCATGTTCTTTAATGATTTTAGATCTTTCATATTTTATGTATATATAGTCTTAAGAAAAAATATATTTGTTCAGGTATGTAACACACCCGACCCATAAGTACCCTTTTTAGGGATGGGGCATCAAAATTCCACTTTCCTTAATCATTTTAAATCCTCTTCTCAAGATCTCCATCTCTTTATGATCGTTAAGATCTTTCCAACCACCATTACCATGCTCAAATCCGAGTTTTGGATTGGGATTTATTCCCTTCCAAAGTTCTACGAGCATCATTGGTCAAAGGCCATGTGGCACCCATGTGGGTCCGTCTCATTCGTACTATCCCATGGTTCCCCAAAGTCTCAGAGCTTCCTAGTGCTCCTACATCTATGGTGGAAATCCATCCACTGTGAAATCCACCGAAAAGACTTCGTCCACATTTAACGTACATGATTAAGAAAATTCAAAGTTTGTCACTTCGACACTGAATTACCCTTTATCTTTGTACATGCATATCCTTCGGAGTCCCAAAATCCTGAATTTCTGAAGGATCCTAAAATCTTGCCATGTAGCTCTAGCCTTCAACCCTTTTGGTTTTCCTAAGATACTACACCCCAAAAATCCATAGTTTCAAAGCCCCAGACTCTTGAAGGGTCCACCATTATGTATGGTGGTGCATTAAATGAAAAGGAAAGGACATGTAGGTCCCGAGTACTCCACCTTGTATTAGGCCAAGCGAGTATGTTCCAGGGGGTGACACGCGGCAAGAAAATGACACATGGCACTATCAATGGGAGACATGTGTCACATTCTAATGTGCAAATAGGATCTATGAAGAGCACGAATCAGGGTGACACGTGGCAAGTCGAATGGGGCTCCACATCACCCTAGGTGATGTTAGTGTGCCACCTCACTCCTGTCTGACATCCTTCCAATTCCCCTTATATCCCATGGTCGAGATGTGTCCATGTAGATACATAGATCTAGGACCTTTGTTACTTCGCAACTTCGACGTTTGAGGAATCCACTGTGTAACTTCATCTTGTCTCCTAGAGTGGTTAGCGTCAGGATGAACACAGTCTATATCTGATAGTCAGGAGGGATCTTGAAGCATCCTTGGATCGATGGTCCGTGTGTCCTAAAAAATGGGTGGTCAATGTTTACTACGACCTTTGGGAGTTATTGATCCAAAATGAAACACACCTCAGATATTTTAGAGCGTCGAACTCTGAACCACGCTCGATCTGTCGCCACATGCACCTAGTGCCAACAACCAAGATTTGGTCCATCCTTCGGATCTTTAGGAAACTTGCAAGCTCTTGTGATCACACTTTGATTTCACTGGATAACCAAACTTCCAAATAACCATTGATATGCAGACATGCGTCTCTCTACTACCAATAGATCATATTAACTTCAAGCTCAGAGACTTCAAAGAATTTGCCTCCTTTACGACAAACACACAAAATTCATCGAACTCGCGAAGTATGAGGGATTTTGAGGGGTTAAAACCTGCACTTCTTCTCCAAATACAATGGTCGTGAAAGACTTTGGCTCCTCCCGAATGGATCTCTTCCTCCAAAAAATGGAATCCTTCCTTTCGAGCACTAAATCTCACTATCTTTCCAGTTTTCGTCAGCTTTAAAAGACTTAGGATTTGGCGCACGCTTTGTGCTCTTTCTCCTGAACTTGAGACTTAGGAAGATCACCTGTACAATCCTTGTGCTTTCTCACCTTGAGATCCTTTCAACACTTCACTAAGTTTTGGCCCTGTGAACACTTTGCACGGGTCTCTCTTTCAATATTTTATACTCATATGAGTATATTTTCACTCCTTGAACTCACTCTACAAAATTTCACGCACCAGGATTTCAGAAGAGAAACAATTGAAACTTATAGAACATCAAAGGTTCATTCATTCAACCATGAAATACAAACACATGCATATAAAATCTAAAAATATATAACATAACATTACCCAATTAACTCATACATAAGAAAACTCAGACATTCAAATCATGCATTTCAATCCAAGTGCATAGGATGAATGAATTACTTATCTATTATAGTTGATCACCAACCAACTGATTGTGGGTGTTCTCATTTCCACCCAACCATAGGCTTAGAGGCATTCATTCTTATCACTCTGGCCACCCTCGTTTTAAGCCATGATATCACTAGGAAACCTTTGCAGTTTCTCATAGGTTCTTTCTCTATCACGACCTCTGTGAATTTTATCAGATGCTCCCTAAGCATCAAGCTCATGACCTTTTTCTCAAGTATTGTTTTATGAAAATTCTTTGAGATCCTTTGTTGTGTTCTTCCCTTTTAACCAGAACAACTTAAATGCTTCCATCCTTCTTCTTCACTCAAGAACCTCACGTGCTCCTCCTCTTTCTCTCTGCATATTTGGGTCGTGCATGTTGGGCCTTTCATTTTTGGATGAGAAGTTGCACAAGAAGGACTACAGTACCAGTTTTGGTTTAACACGAGTTACGCAAGATCCAGAAGAAGATGGACAATAGAGAAAGGAGAAGTAACAAAAATGAGTTGTGAAAAGGATAGTGCAACGCCAACAAGGAAAAAGTAGTTGCAACAGAACAAGAAAGCATGCGAGCTCAAAGCCAGAAGACACAACTTAGCTTATATTATGGGATGACTATGATTGTAAAAGGGTTTGATCATGATTATAAAAGGGTTTTTGTCTTCTTGTTGTTATCTATTATTGAGAAGTCGGGTTTGAGTTCTCAAAATGTAATCTGTATATAGTTTTGGGTAAATAGAGCTCTGTGACATGGGTCTAGAGCCAGGATTCTGTAATAGAGCACTACTTTATATCTCTGAGGTTTTAACTGAGAAATATATGAAGATAATATATAAGGAAGGATCCAAAATTCTGAAATATGTTGCATCATTCTATGTTTATTCTTCTACATTGTATCTTTACAGTACTTCGTTATGCTTCATAATTTCCATATGATGTTTATGTGTATGAATTATTTTTGCAACCTAAGTAGCTTTGGTTTCTACGTGTATGAGCTCATATATTTTATGTAGGTAGTTTTTCTTGCGGAATATCGAGATGAATCTTGAAGGTTCTGTGAAACTAGCTAAGTACTCTCCTTGCCCTTCCCTATCCTTCTGTATTGGTTGCACTTCTAGTGAGACTTCTTCTCTTTAGGGAAGATGAAAATACCAGCGCTCTAGACTACTCGATAGCTTTTGTTGGTAACCTAAGAAGGACCCTGGTCTGATCAATATTGCGCCAACAAAATGGTTCTGTTGTCAGGACCTATGTTAAAAGGGAGCATGTAGGGAGGATGCTTCCACGGATTCACAAATATAATATTAACCAATGGTGTTTGAGAAATTTTGACGCCTTCATATGGAAAGAATCAGAGCTGAGAGGAAAGTCTTTGAAAGATACTCAAGAGATAGTCTTTTACTTACAAAGATCAAGTGACTAGTATGAGATATTTCAGGTTTAGTTCCCAAAAGAAATTTTCCACTATATAGATAGGCTCCAAGAAGCTCTAGAGTTCTAAGAGTGAGTCAAGAGGACCTGTACTTGGGATACATAAAATATTGCAACACTTCATCGACTGGATTGTCCAGTCAAGCAAGCAATTGATTTCTGGGTCAATACCACATTAGAAGGATACATTATTGAGTTTGTAGCTAAGAACCACCAATATTTTTCACGAGAAGAAGTGGATTTCAAAAAAGATGCAAGGAGAATACTGTTGAGAGAAATCCCCCTATGGATTAAGGTTTTCTTGATGGAAGAGGGCATGATGACTATGTCCCCAACTGATATGGCAGTGGAAACACCCTCTCTTGGGGTAGGGAGAGTTTGGGGTAGATTCATGGCCTGAGAGAAGGGAAAGGGTTTTTTGACAAACAGGGGAAACAATAAGAAATGGACTCAAGAGATGAGTGATCCATGAAAATAGCGACCATAGTTAAGAAGTGGTGGTGTGGAAAGATAAAGAAAGCAACAAAATAGTCTAAGAAGTTGCAGAAAGAAGGCGGACTAGAAGAAGCAAAGGAAAGACAGATGGAAGAGTTGTGGAAGATGAGAAGATAGGAAAGACTGGCCAGTCAAAGTCTAAGTGAGAGAGAATCTCAGAGAGAAAGAAGTCCCCAAGAGGGTGTAAAAGAAGGAGAAGGTGTAGAAGAAAGGGAGAAGGAATCTAACATGGATCTTGAAGAGGAAAGAGAAGATTCATCCTCGATGCTAGGAAAAATCGAGAATCCGGCTGAAGAAACTACTCCAAAAGAAGAGAATGAGACCCCCGAGATCAAATAAGACCACCCTAAAGCCAGTTGTGCCAACTCTGAATCGCCCATACCCCAATTGTATTCGATACAAGTGGTAAAGTCAATACTACCTTCTTATGCTAATTATGTTCTAGTACATGTAGTTGGCCAGTCACAACCAGGAAGTGTGAATACAAGGAGGATATTGGGATCCCCTGGTAGGTTGCAACCAGGACTGTTAGGTTTCTTTTTGATAGGAGCAACAAGATCAACAATGGTTGGTCATGCAGGAGGTTCAATTGCTTGATACCCATAATTCTGGGGTAAGGGAGACGAAGATGTTGAGAAACATTGGTTCTTGTGTGAAGCAATATGGAGGTCTAGAGGGACTCCAGATGCAAATAAGTTGGTTGAATTCCAAACTACATTGAGAGGTCGCACTCTCAAATGGTACATGAAGGTTATTGATCCATGAGTGATAGGAATGCAAGGTCAAGCATTCACACTTGACTAGGTATGAACAAGGTTCATAGTGGAGTTTAAGCTACCTCAGTTAGACCAACAAGATCTTTCTGAGTTGCACAAGATTCAACAGAGGGAAGGTGAATTAGCCTGGGAATACAACAAAAAATTTAAAGGTTCTATAGGGAGGTTAGCACATCCAATACATGAGTAACATCAAAGAGAATGGTATATTCATGTATTGTTACCCCTGACATGGATTCCATTAATGCAACAACGAATAACCACTTTGATAGATGCCTTAGAAAAATCAATGAAGATTGAATCCATGGAAGGATATTCAGGGAGCCTACAGGTGACTAGACCCCCAACAGATGTAAATTTGGCGCAACTACAAGGGAAAATATCATCACTTACACAAAAGATTCAAGAATTGACGATCCCTAGACCAGGATGACAACATGTCTACTGTATCAGATGTTACACATAAGGACATATTGTAAATGAATGTACACGAATGGGGGGAATGGGACTCCCTCATAATCCAATGGGATCCTCACCATGACCCATGGGAGGAGTTGTGCAAGTATCTACGAACTTACCATTCCATAAACCCACCCCATATCATGCTTTTCCAAGAAGCCAAACAACACCAGTAGTTGAGTATTGAGATATTTTCTGAATCCATGGGCATGGGCCAAGACAGTGCCCCATTATTCATAAGTATTCAACAGTACCAAATATGGTACACTGTGAGTTTTGTGCATCTACCACACATACTACTAATTAGTGTAGAGTGTTGGATGCACTTGCAGACATGTTGGATCAAACAACATTCAGGATGAATGAAACCCCTCAGGGACTAGGAAGAGGTTGAGGAGGTGGAGCCGGAGGAGACTTCAGAGGATGAAAAAATAGGGGAAGAGGACCAAGAAGGTGTTACAACTATGATGAGAAAGGAAATATGGCTAGAGATTGTTCTCATCTGAGGTGTCCATGGTTCTCTCACTATAGAACCAATGGGCACGCAACTGAAGACTTCCCAAAACTAATTGCAAAATAGGAAGATCAGGTACATCAACAAGGAAATAACCTCATCAATTCAGAGATGAGGAGATTTATTATAGGACAACTACCCAAACTTAATATCGTCACTCAAGGAGGGGAAAAGATGGATCTGATGCTGATAACCTACCTCAGATCCAAAAAGAAGCACCTAAAGAAGATAGGTATGATCCTCTAAAGAAGAAGTTGTTCCTTAAAAATGCCATAGAAGTATTTCAAAATATCCCTAGCCCATAGATGCAAGAGAAACCCCCTCAGCCTATTGTTTACCCTAATATTGTGCAAGTCCCTGCTTCACCCCCTGCACCCAGAAACTATGCACTCACACTGAGACAACCTGAGAAACCTAGTGGTATGTGCAAAGCATAGCCAAGAACTTCAAAATAATATTCACCTAACCCTAGACAAGAGACCTATAGAGTGCTATGGAAATCTCAGATGATTTAGAAGAATTGAGAAACCTAGCCATTAAAGAAACAAAGGGGAGCAGAGAAATCAATAACATCATACCTAGTTAGACTGATGGTTCTTATAATCACCCATTAAAATTGTGCAAATTCAATATAGGGACCACAGAGAAACCTAAGATAGCTATGGTGAGATCTTACTAGGATGAGAAAACTAGTCAAGAAATACAAAGTTTGTTGCTGGAATATGAGGATTTGTTCCAGGGACATTTTTAGAGTTAAAAGGGATCAAAGGATTTATGGGAGAAATTAAAATTGAATTAGAACCAGGATCAAATCCTGTGAGGCATAGATCATACTGCCTTAACCCCAGAGTGAAAAAGAAGGCTAAGAGGGAAAGAGACAAGATGTTGGAAGCTAGACTTATTTTTTCATTGGAAGAAGCATAATGGGTCAGCCCAATAATCATCCAGAGAAAGAAAGGCACAAAGGATATTAGGGTCTATGTAGACTATAGAATCCTTAACTCTCCCTGTGTGCATGACCCTTTTCCAACACATTTTATTGATGAGGTGCTAGAACAGGTTGCGGGGAAAGAGTCTTACTCATTTAAAGATGGATTTTTGGGGTATCACCAAGTAAGAATTGTTGAAGAGGAAAAAAAGAAGACCACATTCATAACAGAGTGGGGGCCATTTGCATACAATGTGATTCCAATCGGTCTAAAAAATGCCCCTGCAGTTTTTTCTAGGACTGTAATAGCATATTTCCGAGAATTTATTCACAAGTTTATAGAAGTCTATATGTATGATTGGACAGTATATATCCTTCTCAAGGAACATGTAGTGCTACTACGTCTGATGTTTGACAGATGTAAGGAATTGCAGATATCGTTGAACCTCAGAAAGTGTATCTTTTGTGCGCCACATGGAAAAATTTTAGGCCACATAGTATGTCGAGAGGGAGTATTGGTAGACCTAGCCAAAGTTTCGGTCATTGTTAACATGTTTCCACTGACGAGTGATAAGAAGTTGCACTCCATATTGGGATACATAGGATACTATCGCAGGTTCATCAAAAGATATGCAAATATCACTACACTGCTGGAAAATCTACTAAAGAAGGCCGAAGTGTTAGAATGGACCCCAGAATGTGATAAAGAATTTGGAACCCTAAAGGATAAGCTCAACACAACACCTATTATGATATTTCCAAATTGGGAAAACGAATTTCATGTCCATGTAGATTCTTCAGCCATTTCCTTGGGATCTATCTTAGCGCAACCAAGGGATGGAGCCATGGATCATCCTATCTATTTTGTGAGAAGGAAGTTATCACAAGCTAAGAGAAACTATACAACGATGGAAAGGGAGGGTTTAGCTATGATTTATGCTTTGAATAAATTTAGACATTATTTGTTAGGTTCTCATTTTAAGTTCGTTATTGATCATTCTGTGTTAAAATATATAGTTAAAAAACCTGTGTTGGAAGGGAGAATTTGTAGATGGTTGATATCATTTCAGGAATTTTCTTTCGAAGTAATTATTAATCCTAAAAGATGAAACGTAGAGACTAATCATCTATCTCTATTAGAGTTAGGGGAAAGTGGCGAAGAAGTTGATGATCAACTTCCATATGCAGACCTATTTTGAATTGAATCCATACCAAAATACCTAGAAGACATAGAAGTCTTTGTAGGTATAGGAGCCTACCCAGAAACATATTCCACAACCTAGAAATTCCATATGGTGGTTAGAGCAGTGGACTATCATTTGATTGCAGAGAAATTGTATAAATTGGGACTAGATAGTATCCTCAGGAGATGTGTCTTGGATCATGAAAGGTAGGATATACTATGGGAGTGCCATAGTGGAGTTGCGAGAGGTCATGTGGGAGGAAAGGCCACTGCATAGAAATTTATTCAAGATAGAATATGGTGGTCCATGCTCTTCAAGGATGCAAAGGTATCTGCTAGATCATGTGATGTTTGTCAAAGAGCGGGTAAGACATCATGGCGAGATGAATTACAACTTCAACGAGTTTGAGCTCTACAAGATTTTGAGAAGTGGGCAGTTGAATTCATTGGGACGATCAAATCAACTAAGAATTCAAAGGCTAGGTACATTATTACCGCAACTGAAAACCTTACACGTTGGGCTGAGGCAACAACTGTTCAAGATTGTTCGACTGATACTTCTTCTAGGTTCATTTTTGAAAACATCATCACTTGATTTGGATGTCCTAGGAGTCTAACCAATGATCAAGGAGCTCATTTTATCAGTAGTACCATTGAAAAGATTACAATAGAGTCCTTGATCCAACAACATAAAAGAATCCCCTACCACCTGCAAGCCAATGGAACAATAGAGGCATTTAACAATATTCTAGAGAGAGGGTTAACAAAGGTTTGTTACATAAACAGGGAAGATTAGGATGATAGAGTTCCAATAGTACTATGGGATTACAGGACAACCACAAAGAAACTCCATAAGTACACTCCATTTTAGCTAGTTTACGGGAAAGAGGTTGTGGTGCCTGCATAATTTATTACTCCAAGTTTGTAAATTGCACAAATCACACACATGTCAGAGGAAGAATCAGTTGCGTAGAGACTCATGGAGTTACAAGAACTTGAAGAGACCATGTTTTTAGTAGACTTCCATCAGTCAATTGAGAAAGAAAGGCATAAATATTTGCATGAAAGACACATTAAGACTAAAGTATTTGCATAGGGATACAAGGTCCTATTCTATGAGAGTCGATATAAGAAGCATCCACGCAAGTCGTGCATGCATTGATTGGGACCATTTATAGTTGCGGAGATCTAACCTTCTAGAGCAGTCAAACTTGCACAAATAGATGGTATGCTATGGCCAGGATGGGTGAATGTTGCTCTCCTAAAAACCTATGTCTCAGAACTGAGGTAAAGGAATTTTTCTCTAGTCCAAAGGAGCATGTATAGTAGTTAGATTTGAGTTTTTCCACAATTTATGTAAATTCAGTCAATAAATTTGATGTGTGCAGTGTTGCACCATGACATGTAGTTCATTTTATTTTTCTGTCTAAGTGTTGTTTGATGCAGAACTCCTTACTCAACAGTGCAGGATCAGAAGCGTCAAGAACCCATAAATGACAGTCATTAATATGATGGGGACCCCTTTGTGGTCAAAGGGAGAACGAATCTGAATGCAATATGAGTCCATGTGAATATGCCATCGGTATTCACGTTGGGATTCTCATCCATCAAACAGTAAGGTCTGAAATCAGCCACAACCCTGTCCAACTTTCATAGTAAATTCTAGAATTTTCCAATAGGATTTACCCTGTTAACCCGTCCCGTCGGACAACTCAGAGCCAAGTTGCGTCCATAGGGTAATGATGAACAATTTTTTTTACTAAACCTGCCAGCTAAGCCTGAGTATAAGGCCCTGAGAACCATTGTAGAAAACATTATTTCCAAAAAGCACTTAGAGATTTTTTGAATTCTATAGAGAGAGAAATCCTGTGTAATCCTTAGACCCGTAGTTGTGATCCCCAATCCTTGTCCACCATGGAATTTGATGATAATCCTGAACGCATAATGCCAAGAGCTACACAAATTTGAAGTGCTATCTCTAAAGATGCAATACCAGATGAGCCCTGCAACCCCCAAGTTGAGGTCATGGGTGATCTCAAAGGGAAAGTGGAGCATTTCAAGCTCCTCGATCGTGACTAAAAAAATCAAATATTGTTTCCCTAGATAAACATAGACATTTTATTGAGTATCCCTCATGATGATTTGGGGGGAATGCAGTTCGTGGTGAAGCCCAAATTTATCAACCTATTTAATTCAATTATT
>JASDQU010096894.1:18293-28771 GCA_032191745.1 Picea mariana | reverse complement strand
GGCGTATCAACATAAATTCAGCTAAGGGGAAGTTTTGTCAAAGTACTTTACTTTGACTACGAGGGTGGCGAAATTTAGTGTATTTGTCAACATAAATGTCCAGCAAGTTGTGTTAGAAAACCTAACCCACTGAGCATAAATGGAGTCTAGCCTAACGAACGACAAACCACTTAATAGAGGGTGTGTCGATATCTTATGCTGCATAGTATTAATTAATTTCCACCTTCATTGTTAGTAAAGCTTATCCCACCTTTTTTTTAATTATAAAAAAATTAAAATCAAATGAGTTAAATATAATGATTAATTTTATTATTATAGTTTTATTTTAAATTTTTCATTTTTATATTTATATTATTGACATAATTTTGAATATTTTTTCAATTTTAATATAATCATTTATTTTAATTTATCTTCATATATATAGAGTATATTTAACTACTTTTATTACAATGAGAAATAAATTAGATTCACCCTTGGATTAATGACAAATGGCTTCATATAATATTGATATTCAAGTATAATTTAATATATGTTATATGTTTTTTAAAGTTTTTATTATGATGACGAAGATTGTTAACCTCTAGCAAGATCAAATTTGATTTATAGATCTTAAGAAAGATAGAGAATAACTTGGTTTGCTTTATAAAGATAATAAATTTTTTAATCAATAAATTATTTTTTTATCAATAACCTAAATTGTTCAAACATTCTATTTTATTATAAATGAAAATTTATTTAAATTTTAAAAATATTAATTTTCTTTTTTATATTAATAAAAAAAATATTTTTATAATTATTTTCATTATCCTTATCTTTACATTCAAATAAAATATTCATTTATATTCAAATTAAAAATATTTATAATATTATTTTTATTTTGACATCTAATGAAACAATAATTTAAAATATCAATTTTATTTTACATTAAAAATAAATAATGAGGTTTTACTATTTTTTGCAATTAATGGAAACGATAATAAATAAAACGACCTTGCAAAATATTTTGATGAGGAAAATCAAATGGATAAAAAGGTGTATTTTTGTTTAAAGGGATAACAAATTATAATAAAAATTTATTAAAAACAAAATAAATATGTAAAATGTAAAGGAAAAAGAGAAAAGAGATGTATATAATGTTTAACCCCCAAAAATATTAACTTATTATTTGTTAAAGTGATGTATATAAATTCATAATTTATGTATTAAGGTAATATGTTCAGATCAAAGGAATATATACTCTTAACATTAAAGGAATATATGTTCTTAACATCAAAGGAATATACATTTTTAACTAGATAGTTGATTAGGAGATTATTAATATTTTTGTAAAGAAGTCAAGTAATAATTAGGGAAGAAGATGATACAATGGTATGGTCAAAGAATTAATCTTTAGGATATTATTCAATCAAATTGGATTACCAAACTAAATTTTTTTCTAAGACAAAACAAAAAGATTGGTTGTGGAAAAAAATAAAGACTCCTAAACAAATAATAATCTTCATGTGGTTGGCTATTAGGAACATGATGTTAATTTGGGAGATCCAAAAAGAAGTATTAACCTGGAATATTTTTGCATCCCATTTGCTTAGAAAATGTTCTTATCCAAAACAAATTTGGATAGAACTTAGAGTACATCATTGGGGTGAAGGAAGGATGGGTTGGATATTTCATTGAAGAGTGCTTGAAAAAATGGATGAGTAAAAGATATTTAAAATAATTGATAGGTATTCCATACTTGAAGATGTGGGGGTGTGGTTAGCAATAAATTCTTTGATTTTTGAGAAAAAAGGTATACCTGCATTCCAAGTGGCAACAAAACAAATTATATCTTTGACACTTACCAATCACACACAAGAAAGAAATGTATTTGAAGAAAGTGATGATTAAGAAAGATCATGCTTGAGGGTTTTTCAATGGGATAAGTTAAACCCCTTAGAATAATAGTAGTGATGGATGTATTCTATTTTTGGAAAAGAACCATTCAAGTAAAATGAAGGTGTGACTTGGAACTATCTCTAACAACTATGTATCTAGTTAATCACAATAAGACTAAAAAATTTTATGGAGAAAAATGTTTATGGGATTCCCACTTGGTGATAAGTGGATGAAACACACATGAAAGATTTTAAATATTCAGCTAAGCAATGTAGGGTCCAAATCAAAGAGATAGTCAATATATTCGAGTCAATTCCATTCACATGTGTGTATAGTGAAGAAAATATGATATAAAATGTATTATCAAAAGAACAACAATAATTTAAAAAGGGTAAGGTGTTATATGAAGAAAGAGGAGATGGAATAATATCTATTTATGAATTCAATTACACCTTAAGCAGTCTCAGTTTATGATCATATAGGTTTGATGAAATATTTTATATAATTTTTTAGAACTATGAGGATAGATAGTATGTCATTAGATGTTATGGACAATATTAATGCATTTTTTAATATGTATGTATGTAATGTTTACTTTTTATGATGTTTTAAGACTACATTAATATTAATATGTAGTTCATTCTATTTTTGGACATTTTGATTTAATAGAGACAATTGAATAATATGTTTCTCTTAGGATATGTAACTGCAATGACACATCAAAAGTGTAATTTATTTTTTCCTTGAATAGAAATGGTGATTTTTTTCTTTGGAAAAAAATACACAGCTACAATTGTTAGTAAAATTTTTGTTTTTTCCTTTACAAATGTAAATGTATAAATACCTATTATAATGAATGAAAAACATCCATTAAAAAAAAAGGATATGTTAAAAGGAAAATCGACATGGATAATGTTTACCCTAACTAACTAGAAAGAATACTATTTTGAAGTACTTTGTATTATGAAGAATCCATCACATTAAAAACAACTTAGATCATACTCAATTTAGAAATTCATACAATCCATGCTAAACAAAAATTTAGACATCTATACAACTAAGATTAAACCAAAATTTAATGGTCAAATTAAAGAAGATCTATACCTCATCAATATCCCAAAATTAACATAAATAATTATACTCAAAATTAAAGTAAATGATTGTAATCCTATTAACTTAATAAAATTCCATGAAATTTAACATATAATCTAGATCATTCTCACTTTGATGTTTGCACATTAAAAAAGATAAAAAGATGTTAAAATAGGACATGCACATTAGAAAAGATAAAACATACTTATTTTTCATTGAGTATCTTATTGCTCTTAAAATAAATCCAATTGGCACAATCAAGAGAAAGTTTAAACATGTTAACAAGGTAATTGTATAATATAAAAAATTTGTAAACTTCCTTTAGAATGCCACTTAATCTTGTACATGATATTCCTACAATCATAACAACTCTATCACCATACCCGTTCTCCGATGATCAAAATTTTAATATATCATGAAGAATTTTAATTTTAAGATTTTAATATATTTAATATATCATGAAGAATTTTAATTTTAAGATTTTAATATATCATAAATAAATTTAAATTTCATTTATTTAAAGCCATGGATATATAATCACTCAAAAGTTTATGAATAATTTTAATTTAAAAATATATCCATAAATATATCAATCACTCAAAAGTTTATGAAGAATTTTAATTTAAAAATAATTTTTTAACTTCATTGAATTGTATTAAGAGAAGCTAGTGGTTAAAGGGCTTCACCCATCATTAATATCAATCTATGTTATAGTAACTATCCACTAATAATGAGTTCATACTTGTTACTATATACATGGTTCTCTTATTTTATTTAGAGAATAATTATCCACTAATAATGAGTTCATACTTGTTACTATATACATGGTTTTCTTATTTTATTTAGAGAACAAATACCTTTATGATTTTATTAAGAGAATAAATACCCCTTTTATTCTTATTCTATTAAGAGAAGTAATGTTATTTTATTTAGAGAATAATTATCCACTAATAATGAATTCATACTTGTTACTATATACATGGTTTTCTTATTTTATTTAGAGAACAAATACCCTTATGATTTTATCAAGAGAATAAATACCCCTTTTATTCTTATTCTATTAAGAGAAGTAATGTTATTTCAGTGAGAAGCAATGATCTATTCTAACTTCAAGTAGAGAAGATATCTAGTGTCAGCTGATAACTTTAATAATAATAAAAATAAAAAATTAATATTATTGTTTAATAGTTTTGATGTTAAGACGTTAAAATGTATATATATTTGTAATATATAAAAAAAAATGAATTTCTTATGTTGTCCTTAAGATGTTTTTGTGGGAAGAAATGATGTGAAGGTATTCACAATCTTCTTTAGGTTCCAAGTAGTTCTTGGACTATGCTCTAACACGTTGTGAATTTTTGTAGAAAGACCATTTTCCAAATCATATTGAATAAGGGTAGCAGTTGTAAAATAACTAATCCCTGCCATAGGCCAATCAAATGATACAAGAAAATCATTTATGAGGTATCAACTTTAAATGGTACTTTCAAAATTCTGTTTTAATTTCAATTTGTATTTCATCTAAATTTTAACTCTAATAAGGGATACACCATTATATTATCTCATAATATCAGTGTAGAGAATGGCCACATTAACAATCAAAGGAAGAATGTTATATTCAATCGAATTCCTTGATAAGAAGATCACTACATAGAGACCATAGTAGGTACCAAGATACTAGAACATAGGAAAAGTGGTAAATATGGGGGCATAAAGCTAGTCATTTGACAACTTTTGCTAATCGACAAGGACATGTGCCAATGCCATTTTTATATGTGTCATGGATATATTTTAATGAAAATTTTGAAATGAAGGAGTTGGTTCATCAAGGGAGGAATAATCTTAATAATATACACCAAATGGAGTGTTAACATTTAATGGATGCCACTATCAATTCCACCATGAACTATGATTGAGTTTTTAGGTATTGTGATTTTTATTTTCTAAGTTAACAGACATAGAAGTGATTGGTGCTACAACATTAGCTTGTTGTAATAATTTTCAGTTAGTTGTGTGTTTGTAGAATCTAACATCCAGGATTTATAGTTTTGATAGGAGTTATCAATTTTAAGTTTCTTAGTGTTAAGTGTTGGTTTTTAAAAGTGCAGAATATACTTACCATGATTTAAAATTAACAAAGTTGGATGAAACCATATAATCTTACAACTAAACTAAGATATGCTCCTTATTTCTTATTATTAGTGAATCTTTTTCAATTGAGATCAAAGGTTGGTCATTGATATTAACGTGGATAGTTTGCATTCTCTAGATGTATGTAAATATACTTGGATCTATGCTTGACCATCAATATGCATGTTTGGACATGATAGTTACTAGGGTTTTGCATTGATGTATGAGTGTGGATGCAACATACAAGAAAAAAAAGGAAAGAAGTTGACATATATTTCAATAAATTAATTGGTCATCGTTCTTGGGTGTGTCCTTTAGTATTGTCTTGGGTTAGCCCAAGTGCCTACAAGAGTTTGGTGCAAACTTCCCCTCTTGTTAGGTTGGGAATATATAAGGTAGAATATTAAATGTCTATAGTTTATTTGGATTAAGTGTTGCAATAAACTCTATACAATATGGTATTGGGTTCAATCCCACTGACATTCTCAATATCCTCGGTTAAAATAATTGAGTCTCAATGTATGGTTTATGGAGATAAAAAAGAAGTTGGATGATTTTATGAAAATAATTATTTTGTTTGTTGCATCTGAAGATAGAGTTGGTTTTGTATGGATAAAAAAAGAATTCTCTTATCCATTACTTCTCAAGCCAAGCACATAATTCTTTCCAAGAAGAAAAAATTTGTCATTTTTTTTCTTTATCATTTATAGTGTTTTTAGTGATGTCCCTGATTTATATGAAATTAACTTAAAATACATAGTACTTTCAACAAATACATAATACATGAAAACATAGCAGGATGTAACTCCTCTTAACAACAAAGATGTGCAACTCTAAGTAGGTTTTTCAATTGATTAATCAAGGTCCTAGGACTATAGTGCTTCATATTTAAATTTCCATCTTGAGCATGATGTAACTCCCCTTTACAACACATGTACATCTTCAAGTAGTTTTTTAAGTTGATTCTAAGTAGGTGCCTGGTAGTTAATGAAAAATGGATGAAACAATGTCATCAAGTCTTAAAGTATAGTTTATTAGGTTTAGTTAGACAACTATGCATTATTATTCTATTTCCTCGTTGGATATTTGTTAATATCTATTTTTCTATTGGACTAATAGTTAAAGAGAAAAATTACAACCATCCTTTACATTTTTATTATTAGATTTAATATTGAATTCGGGGAAATTGAAGGAATTGCAATTAGTAAGAATTAGATGTGTTTTGTATACCTTCATTAGTGTTATTACTTAAAAAAGTGGAAAACACTATTAATGATATCCACCTGAATTTCTACATGTTCTTTAAGAGGTAGGTAAGAAAGCATGCTAAAAAAAACCTCTATTCATTCCACTAATACCAAACAATTGTCATCCAACCATCCATCTATTACTCACCTCCCATGGTGGGTTTAACTCAAGTAAGCCACCACACATAACAAGGCCTCAAATATGGTTGAGAAAATCCCTTGCAACAGAGCTCTGGTGACTGACTTATTAGAATTCATATTTATAAATGTTTTCATAAGTCTACATGCTTATGATTTATAAGGAAGGAAGATCCTAAGGTGCCTACCTTGGAAACGGTTGGTGAAATATGTTACTCTGCTTTCTCTTTTTTTCTTTCTTATTAATTTCCCTGGCACATATTTTGAAGACACGACACGTGACATCATTTAAACACATTTCACTGAGAAGAATGAATTTGTGGGTGGGCTTCATGGTTATCTGTCAGGATGGATCAAATCAATAATTCCATTCTTCAAATATTTGGGTGTCACTCTTTGATGGATTCTTTTTACCAGTATATTTGCTTTGCTTATCATACAATTTTTGTTGCATATGGCATATTCATGTTGTTTTTATGCAAGTTGTGGGATTTGTATGTCTACTCTACAATGTTTATCTATGCACTAATGTGGGTCTGAGATCTTGGTTGTAGTAGGCATATGCAAAAAACGTTGTTTCGGTGTGTAAATGCATTTAACACCATCTTTTACTAATTCTCTTAGCAGGAAATATCACAAGAACAAGGAAGAGTGAGAATGACAACAACATTAGAAGCATTATCTGGTCAAACTAAAGCAACACTGCAATGGGTTTACCTATCTCCTAGGGAACAAAAAAAACAATATTACAGAAGTCAAATATCTATTCACATTATGGGAAGTTGAATGAAAAGTAAATATTATAAATTTATCTTAATTGGTAATATCTTTACTTGAATTGGATAATCCCTACCTACTCTCAATTTAATAATAAAAACTAAATATTTATAATTGAATATTTATGTGTAGGTAGAGAAATAACTAGTTGTGAGATACCAAGGCCTATTATTGAAATTCATCAATATGTGCTTGCTCTATTCCACCAGGACCAGTAAATGGTACTCCCTCCTCATTGGCATCACCATTTCAAAACCAAAGAGTTTTCACAAAGTAATGGATTTGGGTTGTTTGTTCTTGCTATTTATTTCAATGCGTAGAGAGAGACACTAGAGTCACCCATGATTTTTGAGAATTGCTAAGGTATATGATAACAAAATGGCATAGAAAAAAGTGTTCTTTGCTCTTCCTAGATTGTATCCACAACCAACTACTCAGAATATCTATGAATTACCTTCTTTTTCATCTACACCAGTTGTCCCTATGGCATGGTATGATCCTGAATCAGAGGTGGATGAGAAATTGAGGGGAGTTCAAGAGCTGGCAACACAATCCCTTCCAAATCAATGTACTCTAGGGCTTAGGGTAAGCATAGAAATTTTTAAAACCTTTTTATTCCATGAGACCTAGGTAAAGAAACTCAACTACTYGTASAAAAATASATTAAAAAATAGAAGAAATCTTGAAGGATAGTTGTCCCAAATTTTGTTTTAAGGTATTGAATTTTACTTACTAGTGGAAGGAGTGGCTATTGTGACCCATTGTAGTATTTTTTTACTAGTAATGAATTTCCATAAAATAAATGAAAATGGTATATCCTAGTTGTATATTTTACCTTGTACAATATTTACTGCAAACAGATATTCAGTAAAAGAATAGAAAATATACAATGGAAAATGAAAACATTACACAGAGATTTTTCCCATGGAAACCCAAACCGGGAAAACCGACATATTCTATATTTTCATTATGTTACATTGTTTACAATACAATATACATATAGGAGCCAACGACATCTAAAACCCTAACCCAATGACCTGGATTAGTCAACAACCCTAATTCCTTAACCGAAAATAGAAAACCATCGGCAAAGAAACCATGTGCCAAAAAACCACCTAAATATGTGACACTACTACTCGTGCAAAGAATATAACACATAACCAACACTAGAAATAAATGTGAACAAAGAAAATTAAAATGGTATATGCTATGCAGAAATAGATGTATCCCACAAACTTTAACTCACTATATGTGTTTCAAAGAAAATCTATTGGAAGAAGGCAATTTTAACACTACCATCAACCGATGTGAGTCCTCTAGTCTTCGCTCCCAAATATCTCGAGGTAAGTAACATATCACTACTATTTCTCCCAAATGATTTGATGTTCACATATGTATTAACTAGGTTAGTAATTAAAATGCAAAAATATTTGATGGAGAACGATGTGATCAATGCTATAGTGATCCCAAATAATAGTGCTATGAAAGGAAAATGCAGGGATACTGGTAAGGATCAAGGCTGCAAGGTGGTGCCAAAAGGGAAGGTCAAGG
Organism: Picea mariana; assembly: GCA_032191745.1. Taxonomy (NCBI): domain Eukaryota; kingdom Viridiplantae; phylum Streptophyta; class Pinopsida; order Pinales; family Pinaceae; genus Picea; species Picea mariana. The sequence goes on along the minus strand of JASDQU010096894.1, from coordinate 19,961 downwards.
CGACCAGGTTGTGCAAGAATATAAGGTTGTGCTAGGGGAAATTTTTATCATTGTAGAATCATGACACATATGATCAATGAAGATTTATTATTTTCCAATGTTTAACTTAGGGAAATTCTTACTTAGTGAAAATACACATTTAACAATAACATATGATTTTATGTTTTGTGACAATATGTAATGATAACAATGTATTAATAGTGTTTTACATGGCCACTTGTTGATTTTTAGGAAAATTCTTTGAAAAATGCTAAGGTTATAGAAAGTTAACACAAATCGACTAAGGATTGAAAGCTATAGTCCTTGGCAAGGCAAGGGCTAATAAGAAAATAAAGAAAAATGTATGATATAATTCCCCCCGATCGTCACGCCTACAACACACACTTTCCCTTCACCATTTGTATCATAAACCATAACTAGAATTTAGACTATCATTAAAATATTCGCATGTTGAGGGAGAGGTGTATAGGATGGATGTATGAAACAAACTAGTTAAAAAGTGTTTTATTGACTATACGGTTGGCCAAAATTTGTGGGGTAATTTTACATGTCCATTGAGTTGACTTGTTTTTTTTTAACCATGGGAAATAACCCAAGAGTATATCTAGCATCCCGCTAGCCAGATATACCAAAAACGTGTGACTTAGCAAGGGTCAAGGCATCCCAAAGCCCACCGGAGTGGGCCTCAATCCCAAGGGTCATCTACCCTTCTAGCCTTGTGACAATCGGCCAACATGTACAGACTCTACCCCCCTCTAGATTTGAACATATGACCTCCTTGGAGGAAACACATGTTCTTAACCATTAGGCCCACTCAAGTTGTACCCATTGAGTTGACTTGTTACAAATTGTTACCTAATGTTCAATGGGACATGAGAAGGTGCACTTTCAAATAGGTGAAAAGTTGAATTAGCTACTCAACTTGTCTAATTTATGATGGTCATTGGTCTATTGATGCATCACAATTTGAGCTAAGAGTAGTTGTAGGGATGATTGTTACAATTCCATTGTGTAGTGGCTTAAGGAATCAATTATGGATGGATGTAACATTTGTTGGGTGAAGAAAAGTTTGAATAGTAGACTTTGAGAATATTGGAGCTATTGGAGACATTGTCACGATGACAACAATTTTAAGTAGAGGAGGATGTAAGGCCCTTTCCTTGATTAAAAAATGGGCACCTCCACCTGATCATTTATGTGGTATAGATACACACAATAGGCTATGATGAGAAAGGTGTCAGAGCTTGATGAGATAGGAATTGGACAAATTAGTGAAGTGTTTCACATAGATTAAAGTTTCCAAACTTCGCAAGGAGTAGATCTTGTATTGAGGCAACCTTTATACAAGGGCTGCACAAGTATGAAGACATGTTGGAAGACTTGGATAGTTGACACATTTTGGGAAGAATGCAAACCCAAGGGTTTGGACATTCCTTGGTTCATGGGAAGAAGGTTCCATAAAGACCATGTCAAGCAAGAATGTCTTGGGTTAATTTCCAGGTGTAACCTATGAAGTAGGTCGGTCAGTTGTGCCATGGTTTGAGGGTTTCAGACATGAACCACAAAAAATGGTTAGATTAGAATTACCATTGATGGACAAGGAATCAATTAAGTGAACCTTGAGAAACATTCAAGAAATTGGTTGGAACTACCGAACAATGAAGTGGG
>JASDQU010096893.1:26668-39590 GCA_032191745.1 Picea mariana | reverse complement strand
CTTGATAGCTGTGACGTAAAGCCAGTCTAGTATCTTGCTTCCAGCTTGAGTGTTGTGACGTAAAGGAAGACGATGAGATGAGACTAGCATTGTGCTTCTAGCTTGATAGCTGTGATGTAAATCTAGTCTAGTATCTTGCTTCCAGCTTGAGTGCTGTGACATAAAGCAAGACGTTGAGATGAGACTAGTACTGTGCTTCCAGCTTGAGAAGCTGTGATGTAAAGCCAGTCTAGTATCTTGCTTCCAGCTTGATTGCTGTGACGTAAAGCAAGATGAGTACTGAGCTTCCAGCTTGATAGCTGTGACGTAAAGCTAGTCCTGTATTATGATGATGAGCTAGCCTCGTGCTGTGATGATGATGATGTATTAGTTTTATACTAATTCATATTGATGCAGATGATGATTGCATTCCTTTGAGAATGACGATGTTGCCGATGAAGAAAAATTTCGATGATTTATAGATACGCCAGTCAGTGTTCCAAGATGATATTGATGATGTTGTCCTCCTGATGCTGTTGATGATAAAGGCCTCTCTCTCGTCTGATGCTGCTATAGAATACCCTTCTTGTTAAGGGGGAGTGTTGAAATAATGTAACTGGAAAGGATTTGCCTGGGTTTTCTTCCCTTGTTGAGAAGGGTTTCCCAGGATACTTCTTGTGTTCTTGTGCATGGTGTTTATTCTTGTGAGCTTGTATGTTGCAACATAATTGTTCATGGTCAAGACAAATTAAAATGAACTACATGCTTAACCTTATCTATTGAAAAATCAATAGTTGTCTCCCCAAATCATCATGAACCAGATTTCTGTGGACATTCAGAAATTCCTATGGAAAGGGGGAATATCGAACAATAACAAATATCATCTCATCAACTAAAAAGAGGTTAGGAATCCAAAATATAGAGGCGGATTGGGAATTAGAGACTTGACAATGATGAATGTGGCAATGGGGGAAAAATTGTTGTGGAGGATGATCACTGGAAAACCAGCTTGGTGGAAGAAATTTTTTTGGTGGAAATACTTCAGAGGAATAAGAAAAATATGTTTAGAACTCCCTCTAAATGAGACAAAAGGCTCTCCCATTCTCAAGATCATAAAACCTGCCATTCTAGTTATTCAAGCTAACATCACTTAGATTCCTGGGAGTGGAAAATTTGGGAGGATAGCATATATGGAAGGGAGAAGCTATACGCCTGAGAAGATATTATTCCCCTTCAAGCATGGATGAAGGATAAAGAGACCCATTCCATCCATGACATTTCTGAATGGGATGAGGTTTCTAGAAAATGGTTAGGATGGAGATTTGGTTCCCCTATGGAACCTCTAATTCTTTTTTCCCAGTCCTTAGTTCAAGTGCTCTTGGGTTGTGCTCTGTGGAATAGATTCAAGAAAAACAAAAGGGGATGGGGGGAGCATTATTCTCTGTGAGTGATGGATATCATCTCCTGTTGGAGGTAACTAATTTTCCTCAACATTCAATACTTTGGAAGAATATTTGGAACATTGATGTGCTACCAAAGATCAACATTTTCTACTGGATCTTGGTTCACGGGAAATTGCTCATAGTAGAGACCTTAAAGAAGAAAGGAATAGAAGATCCTTATCAATGCGCCTTGTTATCCCCATTTTGTGGATAACTAAGGAGATTACGTTTCAAGGCCCTTAGGTTGCAGATATGGAGTGCCGAGAGACCACATGACCAACAATATCCTTTTTTGCACAACTAGAGACCCACATCGCCACCACAGTGAATCAACACTTGGTCATCGTCCACACCAGCTTGCCACCACAGGTCACTTGGGTCTTGCTCCATGTGGTGCAAGTCAGGTATGTTGGTGGGTATCATTTTAATATTTGAGGCATTCAAGCTTGTGTATCAGAGGTTATTTTTTATTATGAGACATTTTCTGTGGAAACTATGCCTTTTACCTTGTTTAAATGTTGGTGGTTGACTTGGGCACTCAAGTATATGGTCACCCTTAGGATGGGGTGTTTCTAGGAGCTTCTTTGATGAGTCATCATGCCACTCCCAACCATACGTACCACTTTCCATCAATCTTTCCTCTCATGACACCATCTCTTGGGATTTTGGGGTAGACTGACCTTAGAAGGGACCCTTCCTCATTTCATGGGAAGAACGGGTAAAGGCTCAGAGGGGAGTTAGCTGGAAAAAGATAAAATCCTATTCGAAGAACCTTCTAGACGCTTCGCCCAGGGGATCTTGAGAAATCAGTGAAAAGCTTCTCCACAAGAAACTAAGGACCCCGTGAAAAGAATAACTAAAAACGCTTAAAGGGTCAGTTGAGTATAGGAGGTCTCATCACGAGCTATCCTATCATGTCCATGGGTATCTAATGATATGACATTACCATTTCTGGCCACCACACCAGGGTAATGGCTCTCAGTTGCATGGTTGAGGGAAAGGGGGTATCATCACGAGCCAACCTTCTCATTTCCGTGAAAGTACTTGTGGGTGATACTGTCGTTATCTGGTCACAACGGCAAGACAGTGGCCTCTAACTCACCCTATGTTACATCGAAAAAAAATAAAAAGAAAGAAAGATAAAAGGTAATTGATGGTCTTGGAAAAAATGCATTTTGGATGAAGGCGCAACACACCCTCCACAAAGGCACCCATAAATGAGAGACTATGGACCTTTGCATATTATGAACCCCCATGCCCATTGATTACTTCCCCCATCCATTCCACTTCATTCACATAACTCATTTAGGGTTGTTCCTAGACTTATGGGTTTTGATCCATTGAAAAGAGTACCATGCCAACCCTCCCACAACCAAACTTGGCAAAACGTCTAGTTTCTTAAGCACATGTTTGTTTGATGTAGTCCTGGAATACATGCTTTGATGGCTCTTTTATTGACTTTATTCACTCATCATGATGATTTGACTTGAGATCCTTGGAGGGTGTGCCCATTTGTCTTATAGGTACAGGTTGGTGGTTGTTTTGGAAAAATAAGCCCATCTTGGGATTCCATGAGGGAAAGTAGCCCACAGGATGGATGACATAGGTCGACATGCCAAATGACAGAGAGATGCTTTCGGAGGCCTAGGAGATAGCTGGATAGACATATCCCATCTTTTGCATGCCAAACGACTTGCCCAGAAGGGGAAAAACGTCACTCCCTAGGGGCTTGACGTCACATTTGAGGGGCATATGATGGTTGATGATGAGTCAGGGCATGACACATGGAATTTTGAGGTGGAGAGGCTATGAATGATTTCCACATGGCCTTTGGAGGCCTTACTTTGCAGCCCATCTCTAACGCCTTGCTCAATTTTCCAAAACGTCCTCCTTCAAGGGATTGCGTCACCTTTGTTTTAGGGTTTTCAATGTCTTAAATGGTGTTAAATTATTGTAAAGGGGAAAGACAAGGGCTGTTATCCCCTTGTCTTGTGTTTTACCCTAATATTATGGACAATTGTGGACGAATTATGTTTAGGAGGATGATATAAATTGAGATCACCTCATTTCATTTTCACATAAGACATAACTCTCCATTGTGAGAGGCTATTGGACTGAATTTTTCACTATCTATGAGCATTCTCTCTCTCTCTCTCTTTTCACTTGTCTTGTTTTTTCTTGGCTATTGGTGGAAAAATGATGCGCTAGGATTGGAATCTCTTTCTCTTGCATGTGGATGGTCTAAATCTTGGAGATAAGGGTTTGTTCAATGCTATTTATGAATTTGGTAAGAGAAATATGCATTTATTGTCTATTTATCTTGCTTTAAATTCTATAATTTGTCACTTGTCAAACCCTTGGGAGAAGTATAAGGGCATACACCCTCCCCAAGGTATTTTCATTTGCTTGTTTTGAAGGAGATTATTATGCACAAGTTGCCTTGGAGAATTACAAGGGCGTACACCCTCCAAGGTATTCTTGTTTTGGTTTGAAAAACCCTGGGAATTACAAGGGTGTACACCCCTAGAGCATTGCAAGTCAAATATTTTATCCAAGCTTAACTTTTGTAAGGTCTATTGTTGTTCAAGGTGTTTTTTCCAAGAGAAATACAAGGGCGTATATCGTCTTGGCATGACCCTAAGAAGTCTAGCTATACTTGGGAACTACAAGGGCATACACCCCCAAGGATTTAGCTAAGATTCTTAATCTCTTTGACCCCATTGCCCAATATTTTAAGGCACTAATCAATTTCAAGTTGCATTGGAGACTCAAAACAATTGCCTCGACAAACGTGAAATTTCAACCTTTGCAAGTTTTCTCTTTTGGATAGTGATCTTGATGCCTTGGGGATTTTTCCTCCCTTAGGGCATCCCTTTTCTTCCATGATTTCTCATTGCTGTAATAAATTGTTTCCTACATCCATTAGGCTGCAGAAAACCCTAACCCTAACCTCTAATATCTTTCTAACTAGCCCCTAACTTTCCTCCAATTTTCAGCCACTAAGTCTCCTAGATGGGGTGCACATTTTGAGCCATCTAGCACTAACATCTGACCACTAACTTTGCTGATAATTTCCCTAGTTAGATACAGCCATAGGTCTGCAATTTTCTGCAGAAAATTCAGACTTTTGACAGCCCTAAACCGTTGACCAATTCCTACCCTAAACCTAGCTATTTGACAACCTAACTCACCTACTAACTAGCTAGTCAATCTAACATCTCAAAGTAGCTTCAGTGTAACATTTATTGCTGATTTACTAACTTGTATGCTGCTGTATTTTAGGGACAACAATATTAACTTTTTGATCCATTACTATACTTCGTTAGCAAAGTGTCTTTTCTTGTGTCTCGGGCAGGTACAGGTGTATCGACAACTATCTCTTTACTTGGTATCCATTTACCTCACTTCACTTACCATTTTCAATGAATCATTTCTTCCATCACTTGACCTTCTGGGGGAATTCTCCTTACACTTCCTTTCATCCTTCTCATTCCCCCCAGGGTCATCAAGATCGCCTTCCTAGAGTGACCTAGTCACCCTTAAAGTGTGGGACCTACATCGAGGTGACATTGGGTGTAGTGTCCCTCAGTTGTAGCACTCGCTTTTGTGGTTGGGTCGGGCTTTTCCCAACCTACAACCTGTGCTATAAAATTTTGGCGCCATTGTCGAGGAGGATTTTGAATCTTCTTCGTGCCCTAAACGACACTTTTGGCAAGTCTCTTTCCCAAAGACTTCACCCCGAGCTTTCCTAGCGACTCCACTCCAAGAACCTACCCATTTTCCTTTGACAAACTTTCTTCAATGTTTGTTTGGCGACTCCACCATTTCCCGAACCCACCTTTCCAATACTTACCTTTCCCCTGCTCTCCCCTTTCATCATTTGATAAGCCTTGCTGTCCCCCGAAAACGCCTTTGAGGTGTTCTTCTAGTCGATGGGACTATGGCACCTTGGAGTCAACCAAGACCCTGACATCTCTCAAAAGAATAAAAAGAATGCTAAATATATGACAACAATATATAACTATTAACAAATGAAATAGGCAAGCACTAACTTGAAGCTAACTTGACTTATTTGTGCAGGGAAAGAAAAGATTACTCAAGGAAGATCACCACAACACAACAAGCCAACAACCCAAACAATGAAGTGCCTCCATAATATGTGCAACTTCAAGGGGTTGTCTTCAATAGCATTCAACACAACTACAAATCCAAACAAGAAGTGCCTCCACAAGATGCGCAGCTTCAAGGGGTGAGTAAAGACAAATGAAAGATGAACAAAAGAGCCTCCAATGGGCAAATGCGCAACCCCAAAGGACTAAAGATAAAGCAAGAAAAATCCTCCACGGGAAAAAGATGTGCAACTACTAGTTAATCATCCACAATGCTCAATGAAATCGCATGTAAAGTAACTTAAAGTGAAATGCTTGCTGAAATTAAAGAGCATAAACCATGAAAAGTTAATGAAATTAAACTAAGGTTGAGGTGGATAAGTTTCAGGATCAATTAAGTTGATTAAGTGAAAGGGTGAATCCTAAAACTATGTGACTTCCCTAGAACTCTCCCCGCTTATACCAAAAAGACTGTTGGGTGCTCAATAAGTGAGGCAAAGGAGGCCACACCCTAGCTTCACAGGTCAATCTGGGGAACAAAAGTACTCAAACAAGGGGAACACCTAGTGTCGTGAGACCATCCCTGATCTAGCACCCCAAGCTCTTTCCTTAAGCCCCTTTTTTGATAGAAAAGTTGGGACAGTTAAAGGTTCTCTAATTAACTAGATAGATTGAAACCCTATGGATCTAAGGTAAATTGAATCTTAGAATGATTAAGTTAAGTTAATTGAGTGCTTGCAATGTAAAGTGTTTGACAAAATAAAACTACAAGAAGTAAGGATTCTTGAATGTACAAGTGCTTGAAAGTAAAAGTGAAGTAAATTGCTTAAACTTGAAAGATATTAAGTGATTGAACTTGAAAGCAAAGGAAATACTTGGAAAGAAAAGAAATGCTTGAGAAACAGAAGTAAATTACTATGCCTCCACGGCTTAAGCAAGGAAATGAAATGAACTTCTAAGATCTAAAGGTAAACCATGAAAAACAAGCACTAGAAGAAATAAACCATCAACTAATTACCTAGCCTTACGATTTAGGATGGTTAGCTTGGCCAAACAATATCCTAGGTGTAGGAAAACAAATAAAGAATTAAAGAACTTGAAAAGAAACTAATCCTAGCCACACAACCTTGTCTTAAGGACAAGTGGGGCAAACTAGAAGTGAAAAGACAATGCTGAAAAATAAAACTTATGAACTAGCCTTACGATTTAGGATGGTTGGCATGGCCAAACTCTTTCCTAGGTGTAGGTAAACTAGAAATTAAAAACTCAGAAATTTTAAAATGCTTGAGAAATGAAAGCCCTAGAGACTCTATTGGGCTTGCTTACAATGTGTAGAAGAGTAGAAAGAAGGGGGTATTCAATACCCTTGCTTAGGAGGTGTTTGTTTGAATTTAAATGGCCCCAAGTGGGTTGTTCCTCCATGTTTCTGTCACAAACCTGCAAAAAACCAACAAGTAAAACTTGTTGGAAAAGCTGCAGAATAGACAAAAAATCTAAAAAAATGATGTTAGTGAAAAACCAGAAATTTGTAGTACAAAACCAACAGCATATAGATTCAATTTTGGTCTATTTCAGAACACAAAACTCCCCAAATAGAAATGGAGATGAACAAAAACCAGAACAGAAAGTATTAGAGGTTTTAAGTGGATGATGAGGAAGATTTCCAGATCTGAAATCTATCTTCAAAACCCTTGGGTGACCTGCAAATTCCTTGAAACAATGCTACAGAAAAGAGAAAGGGGTGAGCACATTCAAGTGGTGAAAAAAATACTTTGTTAAATCCAAAAGAAATACTCACTAGATCTATGATAATACTACCAAAAGATCTACCCAAGCAAAATACTTTGTTTGGGATCCCTACTCTAGATCTATAAGAAATGAAAACAAGAAATAACTAGAACAAAATCACCTCATTAAGAAAGATGGCACCAAGAATACTCTCAACACCATGTATCCTCCAAATTTTTCTTGTATTAGAAGCAAGCTTGGACAAATACTTGCCACATGCTTGAGAAAAGAATGAGAGAGAAAAAAAGAATGAGAGAGAAGAGTGGGAGAGAATGGAGGGGAGAGAAGAAATTTGGATAGAGTAACCTTGCATTGAGAATAGATTTGAAAAGAGGAGGGGAGGGGCTTTATTTATACTTGGGAAGCAAGAGCTACCCCTCTTGGATGCTTTCCAAGTGTCATCATCTAAGCATTATTGAGCATCTTAAGAAGGGGGGCGCACTTTCTAGGGTTTGAGAGGTTTTAGGGTTTTAGCACATGAGTGGGGTGTGAGTTGGAAACTTTATTGACCATGTCCAACATTAAGTTAGACAAAGGGGGTGCACTTAGGGAGAGAGGGCCCTTTTCCAATCAATTTTTCATTTTCTATGGTTTTCTCTCCACGGGGGGCGCAATTTCCCTGGGGGGGATGAATTAATGAAGTGGTGGCTAAGTGATGAGGGTGTAAAAAGGTTAGTAAAGGGGTTTGGGTAGGTTAGGAATATGATTATATAACTTCTCCCACTCTTTCTCCAATCAATTTGCTCAATTTACAATTATTTGACATTTTGACTATGGACAAACACCTAGAAAAACTTGTCCAATTGAGCTGAAACTTGGTCCAAGGGTGTAGGGGGTCTCATTCAATTTCTTTTGAGCACAAATACCCCTATCAAAAATCCCAAGGACCTAGTTTTTACATTTTTTATCAAAAATTAATTAAGATTACCATTAACTAGGTAATTAAAAAAAAAAAAATAACTTAGACTCGACGGAATTCCGCAAGACTCTAGGAGATGTCTAGCATGGTCATTTACAATATTCCTAGACACTAGCTACCATAGGGCTCGACAATTATAACGCTTTTCACCACTTTGGAGGATTATTGTGGGAGTGAAAAACTCAAGGGAAATTAATAAGGCTGGTTAGGCCAAATTAATTACCTGAGGAAAAAAAACACTCAATCCAAGGACTCCTTTAATGATAAATTCATAGGAAAATAACCTAAACTATGATCCGTGTAGACCCATTACATTATTATTCCACATAGGGGAGCGAAAATTCCAATTACAAAAATACATGTTGAAGGCCAAAACTGCCTTGTAGAACCAACAAGTCTTCAACTTGGTAGCACCATCAGGTGCATATATTCATGGTACATGGAGTTGACCCCCTAGTCGAAATAGGTGGTCAACATTTGGTTCCACAGGGGGACATGTGTTTGATCTTCACTTTAGGAAGGAGAGCATACGAGAATCTAGAATCTACAAAACAGAGTGCTCATCAATACCCAACATAAATACATGTATAAAATAAACAAATGAAGTTCTATAAACAATAATTACATAATAAAATAACTATTGTACAACAAAAATGAAACTATGATGCATTGAATCATCTAAGTAACATAATTACAAAATGAATGAAATAATACAAAACTAAAATAAAGGAGAAAGGTTAGAGATACGTTACAAAGGGTGTCCCTTTGGACACCAAGTTGTCATGTTGAAGAAACACTTCAAGGGGGAGTCCTCTCACTTGCATGTCTGACTTTATGTTGTCCCACTGGCTGAGAAGAGTTGCTAGAAGATTGATACAGTTTATCCTGATTTCTTCTTTTCCCATGTGAATCTCTGCTTCTAACCTTAGGCCACTTGGAACAATCCTCCTTAAAAATTTCGGATGATTTTGCATAGGTTCCAAGTGAAAAGATTTTGAACTTAGTTTTTCCTTAAAAGGCTTGGCATACCTGTTCATAGGGATGATATACTTTACATTATCATTACCAACGTTATCATCGTTATGATTTTCCATCAAATTTGCATTAAATATTCTATCTTTGATTTTCCCAATTTATGAAAAATAAAGAGGATGTGGCCCAAGAATTCCATATGACTTCTTCTAATATCTAACTGATTCCTCTGATGACTATTGAGTTGATGAAACATTTTCTACTGAAAAATCTAGCTCTGACTTTAATTTTGAAGCAGTCAAATCATTATTTACTTTATCCAAATCTTTCTCAAGAAAAAGCCCATCAAAAGAATCCATGGTGTCCCAAACACTACAAATGTTTGGGGGTTCACCTTTATGTTCCATCTTGGTAGATGTTAGAGAAGTAGACTCTACCTCATAACATCCCATCTCTAGTTCATGATACACAATGTCATTTGTGGGATTCCTAGGATCTTCAACATGGTACTTTCTTTCCAACTCCCTGTTTAATCTAAACATGGAACCATTTGGAGTTGGAATGGTGGCATAAGTTAAATCCATTTGCAAATTACTACCTAAATCTACAACTGTCTTTCTTGATAACAACATACCCCAAGAATCAGGTACATCAATTACAACATTGCCCATCTCAATCATGATGTCTGGGAATGCAACCAAGTGTACTTGTAATCCTTTAATCAAACCATGCACCTTAATTGTCTTTCTATCCATAGCACAAATGTTATGATAAAGTCTAGATATCCTCAAGTTCAATTGTTCCATTACTTTCTTAGTCATAACATTTGAGTTGGCTCCTGAGTCAAGCATGCAGTTGTGAAGAATAAAATCAGTCACGAGCAAAGATAGGTAAAAAGGTATATTCTTTTCATTTCCCCTATCCATATTATTCAAAATAATAGGGGCATCCTGATAAGCTACTGCTGGTGGAATGTCAACATTGTTTTGAGAAGGATTTTCTATGGCTTTGAGTAGCTTGTCCCTCTGAGAAGGAATATTCATTATTTCTAACACAGGCACCAACATATTTGCATTACTTAACCACCTTCCTTAGTCAATATTTAAATGTCAACTTGTGTGAACCATTGGTTTAGGAGGGGGAGGAAGTACTCCTAAAATACTTCCTTGAGACCTACCCTGATTATTGCTTCCATTCCTTTGATAAGTAATGCCTCTATATCTAGCCATTTCAACTACTTGTTGTGGAGTAGGCTTAGGACCATACTTTTTTGTTGCCTTATCCACCACAACATTATTCATGCTACTTACCCCCTCACTATGCTCTATCAAATCCATCCATTCATACATGCCAACATTATACTCATGACCAAACATATTAACTTGTTCATTTTCTGCTCTATAAGGTCTTGTTGCCGTCCTTATACACACTTGCAAACGTGAGCTAAGTCCGACTCACTTAATGTGTCCTTGGAGGGACAATGCCTAGGTTCACAGCCCATGCTGTCACTTTGACCAGAACCTCTTCCGTCTAGGCTTACTCCTAGGGAAGCCAAAGGGGGNCTTAGTTACTAGATGTGTTAAAGTTAAGTTCTAGGAGTTAGTTTTAATTTCTTAAGGTTAGAGGGGATCTATCCTATGATGCTAAGGCAGCAATGCAATATGCAAAGGGTTAGAATGTAAAGAAAAACCTTTCCCTAGGTCAATTAAGACTAGTGCCTAAGGTTGGGCAATGGGGTCAACTAGATGTTAGGGTTGTTCTTTACAAATAAATGGCAAGTTGTTTACAAGATTACGAAAGAATAAATTGAACCAATAAATATTAGATACAGTTATTCACAAGAAAAAATGCTAAGATACAAATGATACAAAGAGCAAGCTAACCACGTTTTATCTCTATGTGTGCAGGATATCAAAGGGTTAAAGCATCATCATTAACACATCATCATATTTATGATATCACTATCAATATATCAATATCATCAACACATTTAAGAAGATTTAGATATTTTAAGTACAAGTATTATTAAGATTGATGAAGATCATTCACACTCATAATTATTCAACCCACAAAGTATTTATTAGAGGCTTAATCCCAAGGTTGAGTTATTTAGCTTTATTCAGATTATCAAATTTTATTAAGCTTTCACCAAAGCCTCCTCCTCCTATTGCCAGATAACTGTTGGACGCTCAAGATAGTGTGGCAACGAGGCCAACCCTAGCAGAACCAGTCAGCGCTAAAGTAGGAGTACTTCCTGGAGAGGACACATCCTGTGCGCCGTGAGACAGTCCCCTGTCTACACCCTCCGTTGTTTTCCTCAAACCCGTTTTAGATGGTGAAGATGGTGGTCTAAGGTACCCTAAATAGTCTATTAAGTATATATATGGATGAGGTAGACTTTTAGGTGAGTTTTAGATTGTTTTGAAGATTTTATGACACTTTTAAAGTGTGATTTAGTGATATGGCCGAAACTTTTATGAGCTTATGAGTGTGTTTCTTTAAGCTTATGAAATCAAGAGTATGAGCACATGTAAAGCAAATAAAGATAGTTGAAAGAAGATTTAGTTTGTCACATGCACTTAGATTATTAGCATATGAGCTTGCTATGAAATAAATGGATCACAAGGGCAAGGACAACTTGCCTACAAGATGTGAAAAGAAGATTTAGTGTGTTTGCTTACTTAACTATGAAATAACATTCAAGCCTATGGAAAATGGCCTTAAGAGATTTATGCAATAAAGAATAACACCATTCACTTATTGAAGCATTTAGAGATTAAGAATTATAGATCTAAGCATGTGAATAAAGATAAAGACTTGAAGCACACTAAGCATGCAAGAGATCTATCTAAGCTATTTATGATGCCCAATAGGCTTAAGCCAATGATTATGTGTTAGGTCTAAATCTAGAACAATTATAACATTAATCAATTAGATCATTAATCACATAATAAAACACCTATCCTTACCTCTTGGGGTATTCCTCTCCCAACTAGGTAGGTAATTAATTAAGTTGCTTAGCTTAGTTAAGATTTATAGAAGTGAGAATGAAATGCAAGCAAGCAACACAAAGAGGGCTAGAAAAGTAAGCAAACAAACCAAACAAACCACAAGCAAAACCCCACGTCCTAGGTCTAGAAGATGCCCTCACCTTCAAACCCCACGTCCTAGCTCAAAAAAGGGGAAAAATGCAAAAAGATGAAAATCCAAGCTAGATGAAATATTCTATGTTGTAAAAGTGAAGCAAAACCCTCAAATTCTGATGTTGACCTTTCGTCAAACAATTTGCATATCTCTGAGATTATGGCTGTAGATGAAGATTTGATTGGACAGCGATATAATTATTGGTTTTTTTGACTGTTCAGTGGTTTCCTCAACCCTTATGACTCCCCAATGAAGTGTCGGTTGTATTTTAATTTTAAATGAAACCCACAAAATAACAATGAAATGACATTCAAATTTAGGTGAATAAACACAGCAAACTATGATTGTTCTTTATTTAATGGAAATGTTGTACCAATACAAGCTATTTGGAGTAGGAATTGTTAATGTTTTATGCTGATATTATAGTTCTTTGCATTTCATAAAGATAAGAGCATAACAACCACAAGATCACTAAGAAATACACATCCACAAGTACACAACATTTATCCTGGGAAACCCTCTAGGGGAAGAAAACCCAGCAAAAACTTCCTTATCATAAATAGCTTATC
>JASDQU010096893.1:4936-26568 GCA_032191745.1 Picea mariana | reverse complement strand
AAAACCTCGCAAGCAAACTTGTTCTTGGAATACTCTACCAATAGAAGACTCTTCCAGTCCTCCGATATGTCCATCAAAGATAGAGTAGGGGGCATCCTGGAAAGGGCGTCGGCTACCACATTGTTCTTCCCTTTCACGTACTCGATCTCAAAATCATAGGCCTGGATTTTACTGAGCCATTTATGTTTCCTGTCATTGAGTTCCTTCTGTTCCAAGAAGAATCGGAGGCTGTTGTGATCCGTCTTGACCTTGAACCTATTGCCCACTAGATAGTGCTGGAATTTGGCCAATGCATGCATGATGGCCAACATCTCTTTGTCATAAATAGGGTAGAGCCTCTCGTAATCTCTAAGCTTCCGACTCTCGAAAGCTATGGGATGATTATTCTGCATAAGCACGGCTCCGATACCCACTCCCGATGCATCACATTCCAACACGAAGGGTTGGGTAAAGTCTGGAAAAGCTAAGATCGGGCATGAACTCATGATGTCTTTCATCCTATCGAAGACTACCTGGGCCTCGTCTGACCACTCAAAGGCCCCCTTCTTGGTCAGATCTGTCAGTGGAGCTGTTAACTGAGAGAAGCCTTTCACATACCTCCGGTAGTAAGTGCACAAACCCATGAAGCTTTTAACTCTGTAATGCTTCTCGGCGGAGGCCAATCACGAATCACCTGGATCTTGTCCCAATGTACCTGTACTCCCTGAGCTCCAATCACATGCCCCAAATAGAGAATCTTTGTCAACCCAAACTCGCATTTGGACAATTTCGCATACAAATCATGTTTGTCCAATATGCCTAACACCTCATCTAGATGTTGGAGGTGTTCCTCCCAAGTGCGACTGTAGATCAAAATGTCATCAAAGAAAACCAGCAAATGCTTTCTAAGCTGCTGGCTAAACGTATGGTTCATACAGGAGTGAAATGTGGCTGGAGCGTTGGTTAGCCCAAAAGGCATCACCAAGAACTCATAGTGCCCATAGTGGCACCTGAAAGCGGTCTTGTACTCATCCCCTTCTTGCATCCTGATCTGATGGTAGCCCGACCGTAGATCAATCTTCGAAAAAAACTTGGCCCCCTTCAAATCGTCCATCAACTCATCAATCCGGGTTATAGGGTACCTGTTCTTGATGGTCCTCTTGTTGAGGGCTCGATAATCAATGCACATTCTTAGGGTTCCATCCTTCTTCTTTACCAGTACTACAGAAGAAGCGAAAGGACTAGAACTCGGTTTGATGTGGCCCATTGCCAGTAGTTCCCTGATGGTCCTTTCGATCTCGTCCTTATAGGCCTTGGGGTGCCTATACGGGGTGTTAATCACTGCTCCTGTGCCCTCCTCTAACTCGATGGCATGCTGAAAGCCCCTGTCTGGAGGCCTACCTGGGGGTATATCACCAAAGACCTTCTGATGCTTCTTCAGTAAGGCCTTTATCTCTCTCGAAAAATTAGGCTCCCCGCCCTTAGGCTTCTGTACTGAAATCCGAAACTCTGCAATCCATGCGATGTCGTCCTGCCTCATCACGGCCTCCATTCCCTTAGCAGTCACTACCTCGGGAGGGTAAGTGTTCATCCCCCTTAAGACCACCCTCCTGCCGTCCCGTCCCTGAAACTCCATCTCCATATTCTGATAGTTGGTGGTATACTTCTCGAGGGAGTATAACCACTGGACACCCAATACCACATTGGTGTCAGGCACTTTCACCACGAAGAAGTCGTCTGTGATGGTGTAGTTCCCTAGGCTCAATGTCATCTGCAGGACGTATCTGGTACAATTCAGGGTGTTCTCCCCTGGTATGATCACTGAAAATCCCTCAAAGGCTTCGGTGGCAATGCCCTTCCGCTCTACCAATGAAGCATCGATAAAATTGTGGGATGCCCCACCATCCACCAACACTGTCACTCTGTGTCCCTGTGCTCCCCCTCTCATCCCGAAGGTGTGAAACCTGGGAATCCCGGAGAGTGATGCTATAATCCCTTGATTTCCCATCGATGCCTGCTCTGCCTCTGCCATCGGTGGATCCTCCTCCTACTCCTGTTCTCCTGTCTCCTCATCCTCCCCGCTATCTGAGAAGACCTCTATGCAGTGTGCCTTGGCCTTGCCTGCACACCTGTGACCTGGTACCCATGGTTCCTGGCAACTGAAACATAGTTTCCTCCTCCGTAAATCCTACCGAGTAGCATCGTCTATCCTGTTCCTGCCTGTCCAGTCCCTTTGTGGCTGTCCTATGCCGTCCCTCTGTGGTGGTCCCCTGTCATTGAACTTCGTGGGGAAGTTCTGTCTCAGGGTGAACTTGGGTTTGGGTACTGAATCTTGTAGATCGCGAGCCCTGCTGACTGCATCCTGTAGTGTATTTGGCTTATAAGCCTTCACCCATCCTCGAAGTGGCTTGGTTATCCCTACTGTGAACAGCATCACCAAACGGGCCTCAGAGATATCGGTGACCATCACTGATATCCTCTGGAAATCTGATATATATGCATCCGTTGATCCAGTTTGTTTCAACTGCGCCAAGTCCCTAAAAGACAACTCGGGATCCCGTCTGTCAAATCGGTGCATCAGTCTACCTGTGAACTCAGCATAGGTGACAATGTGGGCATGACCCAGAGTGGTCATCCCGTGGTACCACCAGTCCTGTGCCTCCTCCTCCAGGTGCAAGGTCGCCAATTTAATGGCATCAGTCTCTGCCATGGGGTTCAACTGGAAGTAAGTGTCGAGCTTCTGCACCCAAGCTCGTGAAGTGCACTTCGACGTCCCATTGAAGTATGGCAAGGTGAGCTTGCCCACTGTGCGCTGCAACTCGTAGCTCTGTGTGGGACCCCTGTTGAAAAATATCGGCCTGTTTCTCCCCTTGAAGCTACAGAACTCGGCAAAAGTCATAGCTTCCCTCAATTCCGGATCCATGGCCTTGTATTCCTGGAAATAAGCTGCTAGTGGCTCATCTTGCTCTACCTGTCCTCCTGTACCTGTCTCTGCTGGTCCTAAAAAATTAGGCATGGTAGATCTGGGAATCTCGCTATAGTCATGAGGGCAGTTCTGAGGACCAGTCCTAAAAGTAATCACCTCCATATGAGGTCTGTGTGTTTCCCCCTTCTTCCATCTGCCCTCTCTTGCTGCTCTCCCCCTTTTCTTCACCGCATTTTCTCCCTAGAGCATAACCTGTGATTCTGCCCATGAACTCTCGGGTCTCCCTCTGACCCTCTGCAATGTCCTGTAAGGCTTTCATAAGCCCTCTGATCAATCCATCTTCTCTATCCTCTGACAGATTTGCATTGTTTCGTGGAGTGTCCTCCATTTCTGCTTCCCTGCCCTCTACGCTTCTGTACCTCCTGCGCCTATAGGTGATTTTTTGCAGCCCCTCTTCAGTCATCAATGTGGCCCACAACTGGCCAAGATCATGCTCTGATACCATTGAAATATTCTATGTTGTAAAAGTGAAGCAAAACCCTCAAATTCTGATGTTGACCTTTCGTCAAACAGTTTGCATATCTCTGAGATTATGGCTGTAGATGAAGATTTGATTGGACAGCGATATAATTATTGGTTTTTCTGACTGTTCAGTGGTTTCCTCAACCCTTATGACTCCCCAATGAAGTGCCAATGGTTTTATTTTAATTTTAAATGAAACCCACAAAATAACAATGAAATGACATTCAAATTTAGGTGAATAAACGCAGCAAACTATGACTGTTCATTATTTAATGGAAATGTTGTACCAATACAAGCTATTTGGAGTAGGAATACCTCTCAAAGGTGAGGGAGAGGTCTGCCATAGGAGATTATAAATCATAGTCAGATTCAGCCATGAAGAATTGCCAAAATTTGCTCCCACGAATTGATGAAGGGGGTCGATTTGTATATCTGTTGTGCCACGGATTTCTGGAGTGTTGAAGCAGCCTCAAGTTGGGAGATAACCCTCTCTTCTTGCAAAAAATAACCCCTCAATGGAGGTTACCCCCAACAGCACGCCTTGGTGTCATTCTACACAGCTCCAACAGGTACCACGCAGCTACAGAATGGGTATACACGCCCAGTAAGAGGGTACACGCAACTACAATATGAAAACGCCCAGCAGCAGTCATCAACCAAATCTCCACGATCCCAATGGTAGATGCCACGATATGGGAGAGTGCAGACTCGTCCCTGAATGTACCACACGCAGCCGCAGTTTAGGAGGCACCTAGCTCAAGAGAAAAACGTCCCACTGATTCTCCCCACGTGCCACAAGGAAACCAACGCTTCTCTACTGCTGATGATGAATCCAACTAATCCCAAATCGACCTGGATCAAGTGCCAATTCTCTGCAAGTGAAAAGCCTGGATGGCTTCTCCAATAATCAGCTAGGGAGGTATTGTTTCAACCCCGAAACTGAGTTTTCTCACCGAGGGTTTCGAAACCCTTGTCTCAAGCTCACAAGCTTCTCCAAAACAAAATCTCAAAATGATTATTCAACAATGCCTCTCCAATCCTCCATCTTCCTTTTTGTCTTTCCACTTTTTCCTTTTTCCTCCATTAAAATATTCCTTTTAATTAATCATTGGAGAAAATACCCTCAAAGAGGGGTTTAATATTAATAAATTCACTTTTCCTAAGTTTTACTTTATAACTCAAAAGTGACTTTACTGATGTTATTTCCCTAGCTTGTCCGTTTAATGGTTTACGGGAAATAGGATAAACCATCACAGTATTTCGACTACCTAGGGGAAATGGGACATTACACTAGATCTACACTACCCCAAGGCTCACACGTGGGAGGAGGCCGTACCACTTCTCCTCCTACAACTATGACCCACTAAACAAGAAGAAGAAGAAGAAGAACGTACAAGAAAGCCTAGAAATTGACAAAGGAGGTTGAGAGATAGCTACCAATCCCTTTGGGGGTATTAGAATGTTGTGTGGATGTCTTTGGGTAGCCAAAACCCCTTCTCAACCAGATCTGAAATCTGCAAATCAGCAAGGTATCCTTGCTGAAAAATGCTACACACAACCAAGTAAAGTGAAAGAAAACTTTTTCTTTTTAGGGAAAAAATTTTCCGCAAGAAAGATGTAGTAGAAATTGATATAAGTGACCAATCTTACTAAGTTAAGCTAGCTGAAAATGTATGTGAATGAACAACAATATAGAAGAAGAGTAAAGGGTGAGAAAAGCATGGAGTATAGATGTGTCTCAAGAGATCCTTCTTGCTTGTGGTGTTCCCAATGAAACTCTTGAAGCCAAACCTACAAAAACTTGTAAGATGATGTGCATACAAGAGATAATATGTTGAATATGTTAACAAGACGACACTTCAATCCTATCTAACATATCAAGATATATAGATCTACAAGAACATGCATTGATAAATCAACCCAAGTAACACTTTACCTAAGATCCAATGTGTACAATCATCAAACAAATCGATACAAGTTTACCTCGTATGCATAAGAAGAACAAGAACATGCATTGATCCTCTAGTTATCCTCCAAAGCTTCTCCTTTATTATTACTCAAGAAAATAGATCTTGGAGAGAAAATACTCCAAAACCCTAAGAGCATAGAATGGAAATGATGGAACAATAGAGAGAGAGAGAGAGTGGAAAATCAAGTAGCATAACAATAGCTCAAGATATGTTGAAGAAAAGAGTGAGGGGAGGGTTCCTTTTATACTTGGAGAGGCAAACTCACCCCTCTTGGATCAATGCCAAGTGTCCAAAACCAAGCAAAAGAGGATATCTCAAGGGTAGGGTGCACCATCTAGGGCTTGAAAACTAGATCTAGGGTGTAGAAAGGATGAAAAATGTTGGGATCAAGAAAAAAGAGTGTGGGAGGCCTTGGGATTGATGCCAAGGAAGTGGAAAGGTTTTAAATATTTTTTTTTTAAATTATTTGTGGAGTTTCTAGAAGAGGGAGGGCGTAACTCCTCTTGGAGGGTGCACCTGTTGGGATGAGGTAAAGGATAGAGGGTGAGAGATAAGTTTGGTGAGGTTGGGATCACACAAAGCATAAGTGAGAAGCCATGGGATCCGTTCTAGGGAAGAGGAAGACCCTTCAACAATAAAAATTGATTTTTTGTTGGAGATCAACAAAGGAGGGGCGTAACATCCTTGGAAGACGCACCACAAGGGGGAAAAACAAGAAATGGAAAGGAATTAATGAGGTGGAGGGAGTGGGGTCACCTCAAGGGGTGATGTGGAGGCTAGAGGGAGTGAAATCACATGAAAGGGGGACCCAAGTATGTCACAACATCATCCACCAAGGAAAAACGTCAATCCCCCTAGGGGGCATAACTTTTGAGTGTGGAGAGGGGGTAAGGGGTTAGAAAAGGTTGGGAGGGTCATGTTATGCTTAGGGGGTCTCTCTCTAACCATTATTTCACGTTTTTCATCCTTTAAACTCATTATTACAATTTTACATTTTTGCCATGTTTGGACTTTAGCAATTAAAATTGTTGTTTTAGACTAACTAACACTCTGGGTGGAAAAACCCATGGCTAAAGTTGCCCAACTAAGCTGAAACTTGGTCCATGGATGTAGGGGGAGCTATTTCATTTATTTTGAGCACAAATACCCCTATCAAAAATCCAAGGACCTAGTTTTTACAATATTTGCTCAAAATTAAATAATTAAACCTCCAAACTTAGGGAAGTTTAATTAAAAATTAATTAATTAAAAAAAACTAAATTAGACTCATACAACATTTACATAATGAAATAACTAAAGTACAACATCATTATTTTACAACAAATGAAATCTATAGTACAGAAACAAATTCTAAGTACATATCAACATAATGAATGAAATAATACAAAATTAAAATACAAGGAAGGGTTAGAGATATGTTACAACCATCCATGCAATGGATTAAATGATGCCACAAGTGTCTGAAACATCCTTGTCCAGGATGACTCACAGAAGACCCCTTCCCAAGTTTTATCAACTTGGAACTTTTTGTGCAGAAGAACCAGCCAGACTTCATGCTCCTTCCTTCCTTCAACCAAACACTGGAATATGACAAGCCGTGTAAACTCTAAATACTTTGTTGCTCATGACTGTCAAGGTGGGAGGTCAACCAATACTCATAATGATATGACATTGTTAAACTGAAGTTGCCTTCCATTTCCACATAATTCTGCATTAACTCATCTTCTGGTTGAGAAGTCGAAAACGAACATGTCACAGGAACCACCATAATGTTTTCTTCAAGATTTTCAAGGTTACCCTTCAAAAAGATTTGTTCCACGGGAGGAGGTTGGGGACTCGAATCATCTAGATATTCAACATTTTCAAACTCAAACTCATTTATCTCCTCAAAATCAGTAATTAGCTCATCCATGGATTCATCCGGAGTCTCCCAATGAATTTCCTCATCTTCTTCACTATCAAGCTCAAGTTCAAGGGGGTCTGGATATTCAATATAAGCTTCAGCTTCTGCAAGGCGAACCTCCATGATATTTAGCTGTTCGTTCATGGCCTCAAACTGTTTGGCATGGGCCTCAAATTGTTTGGCATGGGCCAATCGCATGGCCTTGAGTTGTTTAGTATGGGCATAATGCATGGCCTCGAGCTGTTGAGTGTCATCTGTACATCTTCTTCATCATGACCCCGATAGTATTTGAATACACACAATTCAAAATTCAAAACATGAGAGTTGGCACTAACAACATTATTTTCTGAAAAATGAGGCAATTTCTCAAATGCTTTGTCAGGAATCGCGTTGGGATCCCCTTGGATTGCTGCAAAATTCAAAGGCCTCATAAACATACTCATGGTTACGTTAAGATTAGTTATTGTAGTATTAACAGTTGGTTGATTATTATGTTGAAACAAGAGTTGGATATCAGAGAGTGCTTCTTCCCCAATACTTTCAAGTAGCCTTCTAGGAGCAAGGCGATTTAGTCTCCTCCTATAAACCTTTTCAGGTTTAGGAAAGGAGTAGGTCAATCCTTGTGAAGTGATCCTAGTAGTATACTTCAAATATTTTTCCAATAAAGTCGCCACTTGGAGAGTAAGCAAAAGAAAATAAAGCATTCCAAGTTAAAAACAAATTGGGGAGCAAATTTTATTACTTAGTTTTAAAATAATAAATTAGCTATGTCGTTAAGGCCAAGGATAAAAGACTTATCCCTGGCAACGGCGCCAAATATGTTGTCATCCTTATACACATTTGCTAACATGGACTAAGTCCAATCCACTTAGTGTGTCCTTGGAGGCACAATGCCTAAGTTGAAGCCCACTGTCACCTCGATTTGAACTTCTTTCATCTAGGCTTACTCCTAGGGAAGCCAAGGGGGGGTAGACCCTAGTTACTATGTGAGTGATTAAGGTGTTCTAGGAGTTGATTTTAATTAATTAAAGGTTGGGGGAATCTAGCCTATATGAGAGGCAAACAATGCAAAGTGTAAGATTTCAATGCAAAGGCAACCATTTTCCTAAGACAACTAAGACTAGTGCCTAAGGTTGGGCAAGCGGTCAACTAAAGTTAAAGAGATTAGACTTTACAAAGGATTACAATTAGAAACAAAAGAATAACATGATACAAGATTTACAATTGAATTAGACACAATTAAATGAAACAACTATCTACACAAAAGAATAAAAAGAATGTTAAAGATACAACAACAATATACAACTATTGCGAAATGAAATAGGCAAGCACTAGCTTGAAGCTAACTTGACTTATTTGTGCAGGGAAAGAAAATATTACTCAAGGAAGATCACCACAACACAACAAGCCAACAACCCAAACAATGAAGTGCCTCCACAAGATGCGCAACTTCAAGGGGTTGTCTTCAATGGAATTCAACACAACTACAAACACAAACAAGAAGTGCCTCCACAAGATGCGCAACTTCAAGGGGTGAGTAAAGACAAATGCAAGATGAAAAAAAGAGCCTCCAATGGGAAAGTGTGCAACCTCAAAGGACTAAAGATAAAGCAGGCAAAAGCCTCCACGTGCAAAAGATGCGCACCTGCTAGTTAATCATCCACAATGCTCAATGAAATCGCGTGTAAAGTAACTTAAATTGAAATGCTTGCTGAAATTAAAGAGCATAAACCATGAAAAGTTAATGAAATTAAACTAAGGTTGAGGTGGATAAGTTTTAGGATTGATTAAGTTGATTAAGTGAAAAGTTGAATCCTAAAACTATGTGACTTCCCTAGAAGTCTCCCCACTTATACCAAAAAGACTGTTGGGTGCTCAATAAGTGAGGCAAAGGAGGCCACACCCTATCTCCACGGGTCAATTCGGGGAACAAAAGTACTCAAACAAGGGGACACCTAGTGCCATGAGACCATCCCTGATCTAGCACCCCAAGCTCTTTCTTTAAGTCTCTTTTTTGATAGCAAAGTTGGGACAGTTAAAGGTGCTCTAATTAACTAGATAGATTGAAACTCTATGGATCTAAGGTAAATAGAATCTTAGAATGATTAAGTTAAGTTAAGTGAGTGCTTGCAATGTAAAGTGCTTGACAAAATAAAACTACAAGAAGTAAGGATGCTTGAATTTACAAGTGATTGAAAGTAAAAGTGAAGTAAATTGCTTAAACTTGAAAGATATTAAGTGATTGAACTTGAAAGCAAAGGAAATACTTGGAAAGAAAAGAAATGCTTGAGAAACAGAAGTAAATTACTATGCCTCCACGGCTTAAGCAAGGAAATGAAATGAACTTCTAAGATCTAAAGGTAAACCATGAAAAACAAGCACTAGAAGAAATAAACCATCAAATAATTACCTAGCCTTACGATTTATGATGGTTGGCTTGGCCAAACACTATCCTAGGTGTAGGCAAACAAATAAAGAATTAAAGAACTTGAAAAGAAACTAATCCTAGCCACACAACCTTGTCTTAAGGACAAGTGGGGCAAACTAGAAGTGAAATAAAATGCTGAAAAATAAAACTTATGAACTAGCCTTATGATTGAGGATAGTTGATTTGGCCAAACTCTTTCCTAGGTGTAGGCAAACTAGAAATAAAAAACGCAGAAATTTTAAAATGCTTGAGAAATGCAAGCCCTAGAGACTCTCTTTGGCTTGCTTACAATGTATAGAAGAGTAGAAAGAAGGGGGTATTCAATACCCTTGCTTAGGAGGTGTTTTCTTGACTTTAAATGGCCCCAAGTGGGCTGTTCCTCCACGTTTCTGTCACAAACCTGCAAAAAAACAGCAAGTAAAACTTGCTGGAAAAGCTGTAGAATTGACAAAACATCTGTAAAAAAAAAATGTTAGTGAAAACCAGAAATTTGTAGTACAAAACCAACAATATATATATTTGATTTTGGTCTATTTCAGAACACAAAACTACCCAAATAGAAATAGAGATGAACATAAACCAAGAACATAAAGTATTAGAGGTTTTAAGTGGATGATGAGCAAGATTTCCAGATCTGAAATCTATCTTCAAAACCCTTAGGTGACCTGCAAATTCCTTGAAACAATGCTAAAGAAAAGAGAAAGGGGTGAACACATTCAAGTGATAAAACAAAATATTTTGTTAAATCCAAAAGAAATACTTACTAGATCTATGATAGTACTACCAAAAGATCTACCCAAGAAAAATACTTTGCTTGAGATCCCTACTCTAGATATATAACAAATGAAAACAAGAAATAACTAGAACAAAATCACCTCATTAAGCAAGATGGCACCAAGAAGACTCTCGGGGATCCTTGGGCGAATCATCTCGAGGTTTTACTTTTTAGGATTTTATCTTTTGCCAGCTGCTTTTACCTTCTGGGCCTTTAGCCCCTTCTTCCCACAAGGCAAGGTGCAACCCTTAAATGATTGGCCAACCCAATGCCT
This sequence comes from Picea mariana, assembly GCA_032191745.1. Classification (NCBI taxonomy): domain Eukaryota; kingdom Viridiplantae; phylum Streptophyta; class Pinopsida; order Pinales; family Pinaceae; genus Picea; species Picea mariana. The sequence continues at coordinate 15,791 of JASDQU010096893.1, read as the reverse complement.
GGACCAATGTAATGGGATGGATGAGAGGGAAGTAAGATGGAAAGTGGTAAGTTTGACGGGAGCGGATGATGACTTTTCATGAATCCCCCCAGCAGAAACTCAAAACCTATGGGCACAGGCTTATTAGGGCATCATGTCATTCCCCCCAGACATGGTCAAGTGGATAAGTAAAAGATCCAAGCACCCGTTAGAAACAAAAAGAACTAGATGCACATATTCAAATGTTTTGAGGATCAGAGTGACACATACCATGATACCCAAACTCATTACCTCATGGAGCAAGATCCATCTCTGCTACAGGACCAGGCCAATGTGATGGATGTTGTTGTTGCTGACAAAGTGGAGGCGCTGAAAGGAAGAAAAGATGGGTCCTCCAGGGCCATGCTCAAGTCGATCTGGCTCTCGGTACTCCATGTCTAGGACCTGTGGGCCTTGAGACATAATCTCCTCAGTTCCCTAAAATGGGGGATAACATCTGGCTCCAACTCGGGGACATGTGCTCACCATAGAACGCATGAGAACCTCAACATCTCTGGCATAACCTGTAACCTGCTTGATATCAATAGAAACTATCAGTAATCATTTGGGGTGGTGATATCACCCTAGCTCACATATAAAACTGAAAGCAAACATATGTACAAATGTGAAAGCAAACTACTCTAGTATGCAATGCAAATGGTATATACAATGAATGCAAATGCCTACTTACCTGTGCTTACCTGCCGGATGTTAGGTGTAGTCAAATGACCAATGAAACCAATCCAAGAATGTCCCACAATACCTGCCTTTGTGCTTCATCATAAACCAAAACAGTAATAAGTTAAGAACAAAAATAACATGGGTTAGAGAATATATCGTATCATCGAAAATCATAAGGTCTAACTCATGGAGGCGGGTGGGAGAGATAAAATCATGCCAAGTTAATCTCTGAGGAAAGTGCTCAATCGACTTCAGGAAGGGATCATGAAAATTCAAAGGTTCAGAAAACTGACTCATAAGGTCTGAAAGCTGGCTACCTAGGACATCCTCATGATCTGAAATCCTGGAAGGGATTGACAAGGATCTAGTAAATGACTGGAAAACTCCTAAGGGAAAGTTGAAAAGCTGAAATGACAGAATTATTCTTGAAGTATTCAACCAACCCTTGGACTCAAGGGTTTTCCCTAAAGGAAACTCAACACAAAAGACATATCTCCCTACTACACTCTAGAGACACAACAAAGTAAAGTAATCGGAGGTGGTTGGAGAAAATTGTCACAAGGATCCTTCTTCAAGCAAACAATGTCCTTACTCCTATCAATACCTGAGCACAATGGTGGTTGATAATCTTCTTCATGGAAAGAATCCAAGTGCTCAGAGGATTACTCATCAAAACCCTCAAGGTAATATTGAAAATCATCAGGAAAACAAGGTACTAGGTCATCCTTGGGTGTTTGAAAAGTATGGGTAAATATATCATCTCCTTGTTGCCACTGGTCAAAATCAAAAGTATCCTGTAGTGATAACTGTGAAGGAAATACTTGGAAATGATTCTCAATGTCGTAAATGGGGTCCATACCAAAACCAACTACATCCCATTTACGTCTTCCGACATGTATGAACTCATCAATATTATCAACCATGTCTCTATCTATATCATAACATGAAGGATTCAAAATATCCAAGGGCTCATCCATCTCCTCCTCATTTCCCAAATCATAAAGTAGAGAATCATCAAATTCTTGGAGAAGAGGGTAACTTACTGTTTCTTCTTGTGTAGGAGCTTTAAGGACTTGAGTGTTTTCAACATGCATCATTGTTTCATCCTCATGAATTGCCCCTTCGTCTTCAATTGTATAGCAAGGAATATCTAATTCGTTCGAGGATTCCATTTCTCCTTCACTTTTTGAATCATGGAACAAGGTATCATCGAAATCCTGAAAAGGAAAGCAACTAATCTCATTGTCTTTTTGTTGTGCAGGGGGAAAAGGCTCGTGGACGGCTTAATCAGAGGGAGGAGCACAGGTTGATACTTCATCATTAGGTTCCAGCTCCTCAACTGTGTTTTCAGCAGTCCTATGTTGATCCATGGTTTGTTCCCCTTCTTCTTGGAAATCAACAATAAAGTTCTCAAGGGCAACTAAACTTTCCATACTAAGAGTACCTGAGGTAAAGAGGTATCTTATCTCGGATAAGGAGATGTTTTGCTCACTTCTTGCAGCCATGCTATGAGCTTCATTGATCGTCCTTGGGCCCCTTTTACTGAGGGGAAAACCTAGATGCACCAAAAGTGCATTGTTATAGAGAGGGTATAGAGATGGACAATGTATTCATCTTCAGGATGATGGCTTTTAGGAATCTGATATAGTGTGTTCTCAAACCTACCCTGGAATTCTCAGAGAGTTTCATTCTCAGTTTTCTTTATATCCTCAAGTCTTTTTAGTAATACTGAGATGTCTTCCAATTGAATAGCCCATTTTTCGAGAAAAAATTCTTCCAATTGTCCCATAGTTGTGATGCTAGCATCGAAGAGATTGTCATAACATTTTCTATCATTCCCGTGAAGAGTGGCGGAAAAAAGTTTCATCACTACATCTTCGGCATCATCACTGACAGGATGGAGTTGAAAGTAAGAAAAAAAATCATCCACATGATGGTCATCTCTTTCCCCATCACTACCAGTGAATCTAGGGAGCCACCTTTCGTACTTCGGGGGCATTTGTCGAGGGTATCCCAGGATTTTACTCATGTCTAAAGGCTTGTAGTTTCTTGGATCCCATTGAGAAGTCATAGTTGGCTTCGTCATCACTGGAGTCGCCAGATAATTTTCTTGAAATTATCAAAGAAATAAGGGAATCACCCTTAGTGGAGACGCCAGGTAAGCTTTGTAAGATAAAGATTCTTTGAGGAAAGGCTTACCAAAAAAGTGTTGTCTTTTAAGGAAAATTGACTTAGTGTTCCTCGGCAACGACGCCAAAATGTTATCGCACAGTTTGTAGTTGGAGTAAAGGACAGATGGAAGAAGGAAAAATTGGCGAAACTTAAACTATCCTACCACTGTCACCTGAATAGGATAGCTCTTTCTGTTTAGGGTGGTAGGCCTAGGGGAGACGTCCCAGGTGACCTGGGTTTTGAGAAGGCAAAGGCTTAAAAGGATGAAGTAAACTTTTTCCCCTCACAAGTCACCAGTGATCAGAAAGTCCGGCTTAACAACGAATAAAGGTAAAGATAATCGGAAATAGTAACCAAAAGTGTACCTACTCGAGACAAAGCAAAAAGGAAACTATACATGCGCAAGATCACTTGCTTGGTTAGTACTTCATATAATCAAGGACTTTTGATATAAAGAAAATTGCTAGACAATATTGATGAAGCAAGTTAACGATGTACAATAGCAATGATTACAATATATATTACTTGTCAATAAACGCTAATGAAGCTTCACAATAAGCAATGGAAATTTATCATCAATGTAACAATATCAATACTAGAAGAAACGCCTTAGCCAATCTTTCAATTGCTTTAAAGACACAATAAAAATTGCATGGATATGTTTATAGCACAAATAGATGACGACAGCAATAGGGTTAGTAAATATTAGTCTAAGCTAGGGTTAGAAGTATTAGTAGTTGTTCAAAGTATTGGATGTGTGTATGATCAAGGTACTCAACATAGAAGGTCTAGATCAATGCGCTATTAGGGTAAATGGACTCAAAATCACTGCAAAAGTTGAAGGGCCGAAATGATAGTGGTAGGGCTAGAGACAAGAGGGTTTGATGTTGAAGTGTTTCTAAGGCAAGGCTTCAACAAATCAAACTCTAGGGGAGACGACTCACTAAGGTGTAGTAAACCTAGGCCTTAGTGCATCTTCCTCCTTCTCTAGCTCTCAAAGACCAATTTAAACGACTAGCTTGAGTAATAAATGGTAGGGCTAAAGACAAGAGAGTTAGATGATGAAGTGTTTCTAAGGCAAGGCTTCATCAATCAAACCGCAGGGGAAAAAAGGCTCATTAAGGTGTAGAAACCCTAGGCCTTAGTTATTTTTCCTCCTTCTTTATCTCAATGACAAGATAAACAAAATGCTAGCTTGAAGAGTAAAGGATAGAGTGTTGCTATGGCAAGGCTCTAACATCAATCTTCAACAAAATAAATAACTCTTAGCATAACTTAGTAGGGACATGAAACAAGGACACCAACATGTGCTTGTCCCCTAGGGTTTAATCCAACAAATTAGAATAACAAAATGCAAGTAAAAAATACTATAACCATTCAATCAAGAAGGATTTGCAGAAATTCACTTACATCCACCAAGCATTCATATAGCCAAACCCTAGTTGTAAACCTTCCACCAAGAAAATGCCAAAAATAGCCAAGAAAAGCCTCCTTCAATAAGTGTGCATCAAAATTTCAGCCAAAACCCTAGAAGAGGGTGCAAATTTCAGACCTCACCAAGTGGTGAGTGAAAGATGATAAAAATTAGAGAGTTTTAACTCTTTATTTATACAATAGCAAATGACCTTAATAAAATTTAGGTCACCAAAAGGCTGACAAGGCCAAAATACCAAATAATACTGTTTTACATTAAATGTCATAAATTAAACCCTAATCAAGAAAAAGTAAATATGTCATGCCCTTTCTAGTGTGACGTTATCCCTTTTTAGGGCATCATTGGCCTCCCAGAGAAAAATGTTAGCCCTCCTTGGGCTTCTCCAAGCTACCACACGTGCCATAACTGCCTCCCCAAAACGTCCACAATGTTGGATGATGTCATAGGCATCCTGGGTGACGTCATGGGCCTTCCAAGGCCAACGTTCCATTGGAGAGGGCACAACCCCCCTGGGTAAGGCTCTGCCAAGGTGCCTCTGTGGAACATCCTCCTCTTCTCCGGTGCAAACCCCTCTGTCCTGTCTCTGCCCCCTATTGAGGTTTCAACATCCATCTAGTGGGCTCTTCAGCCCTATGGAGGTCCGAACTAATCATCTCCCCATGTGTACCTGTCCAACATGGTACCTATCTGCGGTTATGATCCTGCACATCAACAGATACGTCCTCCATGGGCTCATAAGTCACAGGGATCATAGCAATGTCAATCACATCGAATCATCAATTTTATTAAACATGTGCACAAAACCCCTTTTACTCAGTCAATTGCTCAAAGACATTATATAGATCTACAAGGCAAGTTTGGAGGAAGTGACAGGGCGTCCTATTGGGCTAGTGTCCACTGGATGTGGGATGTTTTCGGAATAAATCAAATCCAAGTCATGTTAATGGATGAGGTGGATAAGGGATGTCCTGACAAGGGGTGCAGTGATAGCAGGGAAATGCAAGGCTTACCTGTGAGTACCTTTGTAGAAGGCGAGTTGCACCTGTCTTGGATGCAAATGTTTCGAAGCCCATTTATGCCTTTTATTCTTTATTCTTTATTGCTTTTTCTTTCAAGAAGATAATCAAGGGACATTTCCCTGGCGTGGTGACTAGTGGTGGCAATGTTATCCACAAGCACTTTCATAGAAATGAGAAGGTTGGCTCGTGATGAGACCCCCTTTATCTTGGCTATGCCACCAAGAGCCACTACCTTGGCATGGTAACCAGTTGCTAGTAGTGTCATACCGTTAGATGCCCATGGACCTAATAGGTTGGCTTGTGATGAGACCCCCTATCCTCTGACTAGGTCTTGTTTTATTATTTTTATGGGTCCCTCTTGTTTCTTGCTGAGAAGCTTTTTAATGCTTTCTCGGGGATCCTTGGGAGAAGCATCTCGAGGTTTTACTTTTTAGGATTTTATCTTTTGCCATCTTCTTTTACCTTCTGGGCCTTTAGCCCCTTCTTCCCACAAGGCAAGGTGCAACCCTTAAATGATTGGCCAACCCAATGCCCAAACCAATGTAATGGGATGGATGAGCGAGAAGTAAGATGGAAAGTGGTAAGTATGATGGGAGCAGACGATGACTTTTCATGAATCCCCCCAGTGGAAACTCAAAACCTATGGGCACAGGCTTACTAGGGCATCCTGTCATTCCCCCCAGACATGGTCAAGTGGATAAGTATAAGATCCAAGCACCTGTTAGAAACAAAAAGAACTATATGCACATATTCAAAGGTTTTGAGGATCAGAGTGACACATACCATGATACCCAGACTCATTACCTCATGGAGCAAGATCCATCTCTACTACAGGACCAGGCCGAGGTGATGGATGCTGGTGCTGCTGACAAAGTGGAGGCACTGAAAGGAAGAAAATATGGGCCCTCCAGGGCCATGCTCAAGTCGCTCTATCTCTCGGTAATCCATGTCTAGGACCTGTGGGCCTCGAGACATAATCTCCTTAGTTATCCCTAAAATGGGGGATAACTAGTAGGTTGAACAATTTTAAACTGCTGAAGATATATTGTTACAGTTACAATCATGAAACAATTTTGACTTGAATTATAGCATTTAAATTCATTTCTTGCATGAATCTCTGTGCACCTACAGACTAGTGACACAATATCCCTCATTGCTACAATATTACTTACAAAATCAATTCTTTTGGAAGACACAGACTATTGGGTAAAACCATGGTTGTTAGAGTTTTTCACTATGAAGATATCAAGGAATACACTGCTTATAATATAAGTGCTATCAGAGGCTATCATGACAAACACAACATTGAATTAAAAGAAGGTTATTTACTAAACCATTCTACCTTTCTTGGATCAGGGGCCCATGATGCACATGGCACTCCATGTGTCCACCACTAAGCACATAAAGTAGCAACTTAAGACAATAATAAACCACCTTTAGAAAGAAAAATAAAAAACTGAAACTAGGTGCCCTTACAAGTACTCTCTCTTTAAAATAGACAGAAAATTAAGAACAAAGCAACTTGAATTTGCTGATTTGTAAACCCTAAGAAGTGGATCTATGCAAACTCAAGTCTGCAACTCTTGAGCTCCTTTCACGCCCTAAGCTTTGATACCATGTTAGAAATAGGGAAAATAGAAAAAAAATATACTTTTAAAATTTTTCTATACACTAGATCAGCATACAAGATAAACAGATCTAAAACAAACAATATTTCTGAGTACAAAATAAACTATAGCTTACCTCAAAAATCAATGAGAGGTGTACCTGTCACATGTGTAGATGTATGCCTCTATAAGTTTGCTCAGATGTAGTTTAGGTTCATAGATCAAACCTCTAGGGTTTGATCTCTGTCAAAGAGAACTGTGTGACAATTTTGCCATAGATAGTAAACCCCAATGGAAACAACAATAATCCATAGTCATAACATCAAATAACCCCAACAAGAAATCCTCCAATAAACAATGATAGCATAGCAAGGAAAACAATCACAAGAGAACCCTCAGATCTGGACATCAAGTAGATCATTCATAAGAGAACACTCAGATCTGGACAACAAGTAAGAGAACCCTCAAATCTGGACAACAAATTGATCAACCATAAGAGAACACTCAGATCTGGACAACAAGTAAGAGAACCCTCAGATCTTGACAACAAATAGATCAATCATAAGAGAACACTCATATCTGGACAGCAAGTTAAATTAACCATAAGAGAACACTCAGATCTGGACAACAAGTTAGATTAACCATAAGAATGCCCTCACAGAGATATGGACAGTAAGTGGCATACACTCCACAAGTCTAGATAGAAAACCCTTCATTTAGCTAATAGCAAACCCTCACTCAAAAACTGGACAGCAAGGAAACATCCACAAGTAAACTCTCACTCATATCTGGACAGCAAGGTGAACACCACAAGCAAACTCCCTCTACATAGAAATCTGGTCAGCACACTGAGAAAGCCCCCACAGGGGACTCAACACTCCATGCGACAGCTAGGGGGAAGTATGAACAACCAAGGAGAGTGCCCAGAAAGAGGCCGCGGTACCTCCACACAATTTTGTGGCCCTAGAGAAGGAAATGACACCCAAAGCACAGGCCCGACAGCTTAGAGGGAGGTTGATTTGAAGCAAGAGACAGGTCTGACAACCTAGAGGCACTTCATAGCAACTCAACCAACAATCTCAGCAAAATATCCAAAGAGGAAAACTTCCAGCCAACATAAAAACGCAAATCTGAACTTGTTAAGCTAAGAGAAAGCCACATCAACAAGAGGGAGGAGTCACTGAGGCAGCCGCAAGAAGTAGGGAGAAGAGAGAGTAAGTGTAGGTAGAAAGGTAGGGGGGTAGGGTCTTATTTATAGTTAGGGAGAGGGGTTAGAGTAATTAGATTTAAAAATAAATATTATCATTTAATTAATATAAATATTAATTAAATTGTCAATCAATATAAATTAAACCCCAATTACATAAATAAAATCCCCATCGCATAAAACAAGAGTGAAATCAAATCAAAAAGGGGTTACCTTTTAAGACAAAGTCAAGGGGGGTTACATAATGGAAAAACATGTCCACATGAGTCTCATAGTGACCTATAAACTTTATCATCACTGCATAAGGGGGTGCATCAACAATGTGGTCATGTCCATCTTCATAGACACTCCTAGGTCTCATAGACCATCCCAGGAGAGAGGAATAGGATCACACATCAAAACATCTTGGTATTACACCAATATCTACCTAGTCAAGGACCAGGTTACTCTAGAACACATTTGGGGGCCCTAGAACACATCTAGGGTTTTATCCACCAAGGTACAAGACCAAGAATCAACCCATGCATTAAGCAAGTGTTCCCTGGAACATGTCCAAGGGCCCTAGACACATCTAGGGACTTATACCAACCACCAAGGAACACATCCAAGGATCAATCCAGCCACTGAGCAAGGATTCCATGGAACACATCCAGGGGCCCTACACATCTAGGGACTTATATCAAGCACCAAGGAACATATCCAAGGATCAATCCAAGCAATGAGCAAGGATTCCCTAGAACACAGCCAAGGGCCCTAGACACATCTAGGGACTTATTGCTTGGTCCAAGACCAAGAACCCTAGTCATATACTGGGGGCCCTCACTAGGGTATTTTTCCTTGGCTCTCATTGCTTGGTCTCATACCAAGAAACCCTAGGAGTGTGTTGGGGCCCCTAGTCCACAACTAGGGTCTTTTCCATCCTCCAGAGAATGGCTCTTGCAGCTGCATTAATTTCAACAATAGGCATTTAGTGAAACAATTCCTTCAAATATAGGGTATCCAAACTGAGCATCAAAAATCCAAAACAATGTTTCCAACCTCCATCTTGCAATATTTATCTTGGAAATTGGTAGTCTCCCATTGTCTTTGACATCAATGACAACAATATTTCAAACAATATCCCCCTTTTTCATTGATGGAAACCATTAGTCATTTTCTGCAACTTTCCTTGTGTCTTCAATTCTTCCTCTATCTGCAACTTCTCCTCCCTTGACATCAATGGAAAAGGGATGCTCCCCATGAGCCTGTGCTTCCTTTTATTGATGGGATGAAAGGGATATCATTCCCAACTTCTGTTCCAAACAATTTTTTTTTTCTTTGAATTCATCAAGTATGTATACATCGCTTGAGGTTTTATTTGCATTTGCCACTAATATTCATGAAGCTTCTTTCCTTATCTCACACCCTTTAGAATGAAATGTTAGGTTGTAACCTTGATCACACATTTGACTGACACTTAGGAGATCATGCTTTGACCCTTCAACATACAATGAATTATGTGTCTTTGTCTTTCCATTATCAATATTAATAGTACATTTTCCAACTATCCTTGCAGAACCATTATCTCCAAAAGTAACACTTCCTCCTTTTTCTTCCTTCAAGGTCAGAAACTTGGTCTGGTCCCCTATCATGTGTTTTGAACATCCACTATCATTGTACCATTGGTTCCCTTTATTTGGAGCATAATGTGAAAGTCCGCATTCTTCCTTCTTCTGTTCTTTTTTATTCCTTTTCCACAGTTTTGTGTATTCTTCTCTATGTTTGGCAAGAAAATCTTCTTCCCTCTTTATTATGTTGCTTCTAATGTCATGTGCTATGTGCCCATAGTTATTGCACTTATAGCATTCAACATTGTAATCAAGTAGGGGAGAAAAAGAATTGTAGTTTCTATGAACAAACCCATGAGAACTTCTAGTTTTGTTTCTCACATAATCGTTCTTTGCAGGTTTATAAGAGCCTCTATTTATATCTCTCACATGATCACTTCCTGCATAATCTCTACAATCTATTGCTTTATGAACAAAATTATTGCAAGAAAAACAACAGCCAAGAAAGAAATTTTGGTACCAGTTTGTGAAAGGTCTTCTTGGTGGAACAACTCTTCTAAACTCATTCTTGAGAGAAGAATCATATTTTTGTTGGTCATCATTTCCTTTCTTGCTGTTGCCTTCATTGTTGATGGAGCCTTTGAGAATATTAGCATATCTTTTAGGATTTTCTTCATTTTCCTTTTCTAATGGCTCTGTGACCTTAATGCTTACATCTCCCTGGGGGAATTTTTTTGTTGTTGTAGCCAAGAGTTGGAGAATGGGTATTTGTGAGACTCCAACCATATAAACAATTATCACTTAAACAACAAGGAAAGAATAAGTTAGCCCCGAAATATTAAGGACCATATCAAATTAACAGAAAAATTAGTCATGTCGCATATGGATTGGACTTACCAGATAAGAGTCGTATCCACAACGTTTTTCATGTATCATGTCTGAAAAAAGTTGTTGGACAACGCATAAAGGTCCAAACTTTACTTCCCCAGTTGGACGAAGAAGGCAGAATAATTTTAGAACCAGAAGCCATTATTGCCTCTAGAGAAAAGAAGTTACGATCTCGCATAATCAAAGAATATCTTATCAAATGGAAAAACCTTCCAGAGGAAGATGCAGCATGGGAATCAAAACATTTTCGTCAATTACACCCGTCATTACCAATGCTTTGA
>JASDQU010096889.1:7742-21533 GCA_032191745.1 Picea mariana | reverse complement strand
TTGGATTTCATCACCAACTAGTACGATCATCGAGAGAAGTTTTGTCTGCTTGGTTGATTCCTAGATTTTATTAGCGCATGCTGTTTCTTTTTGTTAGTTGGCCCTAGATTTTCAGTGTGTTCTATTTTTCTCCACAATTGAGCCCATAGACGATAAAGGTATTCTCCGATCACGTAGGATGCAAGGGATGCCTCCAGAAGGCTATCAACCCTTACCTCCTAACCCTCCAGAAGACAACTATCGTAGAGAGGTAGAAAATCAATTTGATGTTGGAAGTGATATTGCTCCTTCGTTAGATAACCCATAAGGTGCTTTGGTCACGGTTGAAAATCCTACTACATTTGTGTCGGTAACCTCTCTTGAACCACTTTTGGTTCGTTTAGACTCCCTTGGGAATGTCATAGATGAAGAGATTCCACGATTATCGGAGAGGATCTTTACCGAAACATATATGGGATCCACAGAACCAATCTTTGGTGATGAGTATAGGACTCCTGTTCATCCTAGCACCACAGTAGAAACCAATCCCACACTTGCTCATTCTGTATGGAGGACTTCATCGGGACATGATCTCTATGAACATTTTGAATCCTTTCGACAACCCTTTCAACCTCATGACCCTCCTAGTGAAACAAGACCATCTGGTCAAACCATGAATCACCCAGTTGATCAGGTTATTCACCCTACTACTACACCAACACAAGTCCATCCTAATGTTGGACTCATCACCTCTACTCATCCCCAAAGCACTTCAATCTCTACCACCATTTCTACAAGCTTTTACTCTACAGCTCCACATGTTCCACATGATCCTGCTGGGACATCTTCTCACCCGAGAACATAGACCCCTGCTGGCCAAACACAACCGGTTGGAGGGAAACCACCATCCAACGAACCTTTGCCTCCTAGAGGACTACATTTCCATGGAGGGCCTACCCCTCCCGGGGGACAACCCACTTTTCATGCTCCTCCTGGAGGGCAACCTCCATTTTCCAGTCACACCCCAGTCGTAAATCCACCGCGGGCAGGGGGGCAACCCTCCTTTGCTAGAAACCCTTCACAATCCTCGGGAGTATCTTCAGGAGGCATTTTTACCCAACCCCACGTTGGGGGGCACTTGTATAATAACCCACTAGGAGGAGTATTCAATCCTGTCCCTTCTGGAACATCTTACGCGCAATCTTATCCGGGCGGCACCCCAAACACCACCTGGAGTTCTCTGGGACCACAGTCTTATCCTCCTCATTTGAATCATGTGTATCCACCTCTAGGATCTACTCCTTACCATTCTCAAGGGAAAAATGTTTATCCTCCTCACGGGAAAATAAATCACCCGGCCTATAATGTTCAGAACCCACCGGGTTATGCCAATGTTTCTCATGCACCATCGAATCCTTCTTATCCTGGCTAGCAACAACCGTATGTAGGAGGACCTACTGGTTACAACTATTCACCTAACCCAGTCTATGGTCCTATTGGTGTTTCTATGCCACACCAGTATCATTTGCAAATTAACCAACAACTACCTTTCCTTGCGACTCTGGATCTCCCAGACTTGTCTCGGTTAATTAATGATCCTATTTCTCATTCACCGGTTTGGCCAGTTATTCCAGCTAAACTTCCTTTTGATATTTTGAAATTTGATGGAAACCCTGGCGAAGATCCAAACAACCATGTGATGACTTTCCATTTGTGGTGTTCATCAAACTCCCTCATGGATGATTGTATACATTTGCGTCTTTTCCAGCAAACACTTACTGGTTCAGCAGCAAAGTGGTATATTGAACTACCACGTGCTTCTTTTCATGATTTCAATTTCCTTGCCATGTCTTTCCTCACGCACTTTCAACTACCTATTCGCTACAAGACAGGTACTGAACTCTTGACCTCCCTTCATCAAACTAACTTTGTGCATATCTATGACCATATTCATGAGTGGAGGCGACGATGAAGGATGATCAAGGCAGTCATTCCTGACATAATATTGGCGGAATGGTTTATTAAATCACTGTTACCCCCGATCGCTTGCAATGTCGCTATGGGTGGTGCGGTCATAGAGGAAAAAGCCATCGCTCGAGATCAGTGCTTAGATTTGGTTTATTCCTAATCTGGTACTTTGTATGATTTGCTTTCGAATGCTGCTCGAGCTAATACCGATCCTTCTAAGCCATCATCCTCATCTCATGCAGATGGTGTTATCAGTTCTGTCAAAACTCAATCTTTTTAAAATCGACTACACCCTCCTCTACCTCCCCCCAAACTCAAATCTCTGAGGTGAATGCAGTTCAATCTGCCCCTTCCCAACAATCTGGAGGTAAGAATAAGACAAAGAATAAATCAAAAAATAACAATGAACAAACAAAAAATCAAGCTCAACCACCTGCTACTGAAAATAAAACACAATGGAAGCTGAAATTCCCATGTATCATTTGTGGTAATGATCACTACACTCAAGACTATCCACTTCGTAATGAAGTGGCCAAAATTTTCTAAGGAAAGTCACAACCTGTTGTGCTTACTCAGCCTTTTCCACAGCAGCAATCCATGGTTGCTCAAACCCCCTCTCCGGGGGGCAGTTCTAGCGATCCTCATGATGAGGCCTCATCGAGTGCACATATTTATATGTTTAATGGGATCAATTTGACCACTCGATCTAAGACATATGACACACCAGGTAACCCTAACAAAGGAAAAGACACTAACGGTGCTGGTACTTTACCGGATCCATCATCGTCCTCCGTCAATCTTCCATCGATTAATCCTCCATATGGACCACTCCATATTGAGAAACCCACGTTTGACTCTATCTTACGCCCTCCTAAGAGCACTATACGTAAAGCTACCTTTAATCCTAGTTCATGTGCCGCCCAAAACTACAACATTGTTGAAGATTTGGCTCAAGCACCGTGTGCTATGTCTGTGTTAGAAGTTCTATAGCACTGCCCCAGTCAACGTAGAATTCTCTTGGCCGCTCTTGGCACTGTTGATATTGAGTCGTCCAATTAGATCATGTTTAACTTGGACAATTATGTGTCTCGACTCTCCCACCAACTTGCTTTCCAAGTTGATGTGGTTGTTCACAATCAACAAATCCACCGAACTATTCTGGATGAGGGAGCCTCGACTTGTGTCATGTCTTTGGCGTGTTGGAAAGGTTTAAAATCACCAGCACTCAACAAATCCCCAACGATGTTACGCACCTTCGACGGGAAAGATTTTCATCCCCATGGGATTTTACAGTCTCTGCCCATCCAATTGGGTGGAAAAACTGTTAATGTTGATGTCGAGGTGGTCGATGCTCCCCTTGATTACAACTTGTTACTTGGAAGAAGTTGGTTTTATGCTATGACTGTCGTTGCCTCATCAGTTTTTTGATGTGTCCAATTTCCTCATCAAGGAAAAATTGTCACTGTTGATCAGTTGGATTTCTGCACGACCAATGCTCGCGTTCCTACTACCAACAATATTCCTTTCTTGGGAGACCACAAGATCACGTATGAAAGCATTGGTGTTGGCTTACTGAAAGATTCTAGCCTCATGGGTACCTTCCCTACACCACTTCCTCCGACTACAAATCATATTGCCATCGTCAATATGATTTTGACCATGGCTTATCAATCTTTGGAATCATCTGACCCTCGGATTGTACCTTGTCCATTGGATTTCGATGCACTAAGTGACACCATGCCACTTAGTCCAGCCGAAACATCATGCGTTTCTATCCCATCCGCTTCTCCCTCATCGAACGACCAACATCTATTGGTGCCTGACGTTTCCTCGATGCAATCACAGTTGAGTTCCTTGTCGTCTGCAATCGACTGCATTTCCCCAATTTTTCCTTTTGATGAATCTCTTCTGGAAATGCTTCGTATTGACAAGTTGCCTCGGGATCATAACCGTCACCAATCCTCTTTTCTTCCCCCTCGTGAATAAATTCAGGAAAATATACACTCTATCTCCCCTCCTGGTGTTGATTTTTCATCATCTCCCATGATTTCAAATTCCAACGATTTGGATCCGGTAGTGGACATGGTGATTTCTTCAGTAGGAGTATTGGAGCTTGACATCCTTACTCCTATTGTGACCCTCGACATGTGGTCCTTCCTGAGTGATTCTCTTCCATCCAGCGAAGATCTCCTGGAGGCCATGACCGAGTTTTGTCCCTTGACGTGGTATCCTTCTAGAGCATTATCCTCTCAGAAGCCATGATCAGGACGAAACCACGAGCATAGTTTCTCTTCTCTGTGGCAAGCTCGTTAAAAAATGAAACAAAGGCCTTGAGCATAATTTTTTTTCCTGTGTCAAGCTCGTTAAAAAATGAAATAGTCACCTCTCTTAAACCTTCTTTTCATCCACCCTTCTCCTTTTTCTCATCTGCTAGAGAAATTGGTGACAACATCAAAATCGGTGAATGAATTGAATCTTGGAGGGCATGTCTCCAGCCTTTGCTGATCATTCTAGAGTTAATCCACTAGCTTTCATGCTGGGGGCATACCGAGCTTAGTCTTTGTTCTTTCTTGTGCTCGTAAATACATGAGAATGCATCCAGGTAGACTTTTTTCTCTTTTTCAGACCTGTATGGATACACAAAAAAGGAACCCCTTGGAGTCTCCTTTAAGCTCTTTTTGGACTCTCTAAACATGAAAGGATCGCCGAGTGATCTTGCTTCCTTTCCCACTCATTAAAAGGTTTGAAAGGGCGTCTTTCGAGTGATAATTTATCTCTTTTTTGGCCTCGCGAGACTAACATTACGAAAAAGGACAACACTGGAGTCATCTTTAAGTTCTTTTCAGACTCTCTAAACATGAAAAAATTACCGAGCGACCTTGTTCTTTTCATGCTCGTTAAAGTATTTGAAGAAAACGTTTGTTGAGCGATAGTTTATCTCTTTTTCGGTCTCATCAGACTACTTTATGAAAAAGGAACTGAGAGAGTTCTCTTTTAAGTGTTTTTCCAGACTCTATAATCATGAAAAACCTTCGAGTTTTCTGTCTTTGGACTCATTAAAAGAAACATTGACAGGCCCATATGGGACCAAACCCTTACTTCTTCTAGTTCATTAAACAAAGGAAGAGGAACTTACCAAAGGTGAGTTTTATCGAGCATGTGTTATCCTCCTCGAGCTCGTTAGATTAAAAAGAGGTACTCATCTATCTGGATGGGGGAAAAAATTGAAAGAAGCAAGCCAAGCAGTTTTTTGAGAACATTACCAAGTAACTCTTAGAGTCGCCCTTGAACATGGAACTTTGTCTTTGAGCACATCTTAATCTGCTGAACCTTTGTACTGAACCAATCCTCTGATTTTTTCTTACTCCTTTGGGTCACCCGATGAAAGTCACAGTATCCATTGCATCATCGTGTTTTGGTCCATGTCATGTTTCTATTGTTGTGCCTCAGTGTTCAAGGGAAGTATCCACCTCGAGAGTCAACCATCACAAATATCTTGTCTCNATTACATCTTTGTGTCTGTTTCGTGTCGTTGATGGGGGATACATCAAGGCCCTCCTTCGACGAGTCTATTCCTGTCGACTTCAACACATTATCTAGGAACTAGACTTAGAAACCAATTAGTACTTTGGGACCTACATGCCTCAATGGAATGCCTCCTCACGTCCGACAGTGGGTTTACATCATTGACCTCTGATCGGATGATTCCACGGATGTTCGACTTCGACCCATCCATTCACATTCATTGGAATGTACTAGAGTACCTTGGGAATCATTGACATTAATGATGTTTTCCCTCGCGCTTGTTAACGGTTTACATCATTGACCAGTAATCAAGTGGTTTCTGCCATGTTCGACATCAGTACATCTATTCACATGGTTAGATTCATACTACATCGAGATCGGTAAGGAGACCCTGGGTTGATTCATCACTCTTATATGTACTTGGCCTAGGTTGCAAAGGAGTTTCTTTTGAACAATGACACATGTACTATTACATAGATCAACTTTGTATTGGTCATGGCTATGTCTTGTCATCTCGTAGATCCACTGTGT
Organism: Picea mariana; assembly: GCA_032191745.1. Lineage (NCBI taxonomy): Eukaryota > Viridiplantae > Streptophyta > Pinopsida > Pinales > Pinaceae > Picea > Picea mariana. Next base: position 15,530 of record JASDQU010096889.1, on the reverse strand, counting down.
ATTCTTCGTGGATATGATCAGTTCAGGTCATGGGAGTATAGATCCATAGTGTATTTTCAGTGGCTATACCTTTCTATCAATATAATTATGGATCCGCAGTGTATTTTATGGCAGCCATATCTTGCAAGTCTTTATCACCCAAGCATAGGTATGCCTGCCTTGGGTTTGAAACGTGTCATAATATTTGTTGGATGTTTGTGTGTAGCTTCTATCAGGTTCTCTGTGTTTATACCCTTGCTTGAAAGTCTACAAAGCATTTCAATTATCAATTCTCATCTTCTAACTTCATTCTTTGGGGGGGAATCTATTACACATTAAAAATACTCACTTTGATAGTGTCGCAAGTGTCGCCATTACAAGGGTCGCAAGTGTCACATTTTTCTCACAAGGGTTGCATTTTTCTCACAAGTGTCGCAAGTGTCAAGCAAAGCATACTGCCATGATTCCTATGTCATACTTATAACGACATCAAAAAGACACTTGAAACACCTCAAACACTTGATTTGGAAGAAGAGGAATGGTTAACTGGAGTTATGTACCTCTTTCCATTTGAAAGAACCATTGAATTTGGGTTTTTGAAGGAGAGCGCTCCCCTATACCTCTCTCAGGAGTGTTGGCGTCCCCCTATGCACTATATGGGAGCGTTATAACACTACCTCTGCCCTTTTGGAGGAGCGCTACTGCTTTTGGGAGTGATGACGCCCCCCTAAAGCCTACTGGGGAGCGCTATAACACTCTGATGGCCCTTTTGAGGGAGTGCTACCTATTCTGGGTAGCAATTGGTTTGTTGAGAAGAATGGGGGAAAGATCTTTTCAATATTGGAAGGCAGTTGGATTCGAATCCCTATTCAAGCCATGATCTTAGGGAAGATCCCTAACTGAAGGAGGAAAATCCTCAACTCACCCCAATGATATCTCAGGTGGTTGAGCCTCTCCAAGGCTATATAAGTAGGCTTTATCATGGTGAAAAAGGGATCTGGATAGAGAATCATACCAAACTTATGATCTCATAAGTGATATTTGGAGAAGGGATGAGAAGCATGAAACCTATGATCTCATAGGAAACACACATTGAAGTGGAGGCTAATCAGCGAAGCTATCGTCATTCCGATCATGGAGCATTTGAGCAAGGGTTAGGCAAGGAGAACTTGACGAAACTGCTACATTCTATATATGGTTGTAAGTAACGTTTTGTCCTCATTAATGTAATATGCTTGGCCTGTTTCTTTCTAATTTGTGTTTGAAATTACATGAATTTGTCTCTAAGTAGATAGGTCTTCTTCGAACTAATCTCGATAGAATAGGAAGTGGTTGTACTTTGTTTGTCTACAGGGCTTATCGAGGAGCTCAATATTGGAGTTCAACTCGGAGTGTGCAGGGACAAACACCGGTAAAAGGTACGTCTTTCCTCCTTCCTCTTCATGCATTAGTTTGTGTAGGTATAAAAGGAAGTCAGTGACCATGATAATCACTTTCTATCGTAGAGTTAAGAGTCTATCTCTTTGAGGAGATCTACTTGTCCTCAGAAAGATTTTCCTTCAACAGCCTGCACCTAGTTTTTAACGTGGATCTCCTTCGCCCTTATTTATCACCATTATTGGACACCTCAGAAGTAGCAAAACAACTAACACCAATAGAGATCAACCCTGATTTCATAAAATAGGCATCCAATGATCATATTGTGGACACACAGATCATGGGCACTCGACAATAAAGGATCCATCTTTATCAAGTTGTCAAAGCAGGGCAACTCCTGCACTAGGGCAAGTGGCTCACCCGGAGCCAAATTCGACAGAAATTTCCTCATCTAATGGGGGACCTCAATGAAATGGAGACCATTTATTTCTAAGGAGGGAGGATTGATCCATATGGATATCGGTGGCCACCCACCTTTTCCAACTGACTCAAAATAGTTTTCTGATCATTTTGGCAATTTACTATTTTTAGCAGTTTTAACTTCTAGGGCCATTTTGAGGGCCTAAATGAAGGTTTTTCAAGATCGATCTTTTCAATGATAGACAAAAGAATTATTGATCCCAAAAAATGAATCTCCTCAAAGATACCTTTCCAATGGGCTATCACATGCCTAAAATGGAGATTGTATGCAAAAGTAACGACCCCAGGAAGTTGATGTACTAACTTACCCAAACAGGGCCCACATGACTTTTGGCGCTTCATCTCCTAGGGTTAGGTTTTTGGATATATAGGGTTTTTAGAATTCTTGTTTATTGTAAAAAGGCCTTCAGATCCCCATTGTAATCTTCTTCTTGCAAATGTGTGTAACCGTCACATCTCTTCTGAGAGATAAGCCGCCACCATTCCAGCAAGCTTGTTTCCGCTGCATTTTATAGTTTCATCTTATTTCGTTATTGAATAGAAAACCAATTTTACTATATCTCTATTATTTTGTGTTAAGAACTTGTTAATAATCTGTATGCATTTCGTTCTGCTCATAAAATCTGGATCAGTGGTATCGAAGCGTTTTTCTCCTTGTCATCTTAATGCATGTCCCCAATGAGGTTGGAGTACAAAGAGTTGGGTCTCAAGCTTGTTTCTGTTGAGGACAGAAGCTATCGCATGCCCAAGCGACCTCTCATGGTAGGAGAAAATAAATATGATGGGATAGGATATCCTTTCAAAATGTTGATTGAGGAAGACCTCATGTAACAGAGGAATGATATGATGGATAGTTTCGTGCAAATCCTTCGGTGACTACCAACAGGCGACGCATCTTCTTTGAAAAGAGGCGTCGCCCTCTTCAAGGTACAAATAAACTTTGATATTCCTATATTTGAAGGTCAGATAGATGCAGATGTTGTAGACACATGGTTGAATCTACTAGAAGGGTATTTTTCTATCCATAACTTTTTGAATAGAGAAAAGATTACTTTTGTGCTCCTCAAAGCCATTCCCCATGTCAAATATTGGTGGGAAACTTTCTTTGAGCAAAAGGAAACAAAGGAAACCTCATTATTTTCAGTCACAGCCACCTGGGAATCCTTCAGGGATGCTATTAAGGAACAATACTATCCTGTCGGAAGTTATGACGTCATGTATACCAAATGGACCACATTGCGGCAAGAAAGAGACCAAGCAGTGCCAAATTTCACAAATATCTTCCATACCTTGCGCACCAAGATGGGTGTCAAAGATTTGGAGTGACATCTGGTGCTCAAGTATCGCGGTGCTCTGCATAGATACATCTAGACTGAAATGGAATTTCTAGACATATCGTCCTTGGGTGCGGCCTACCTTGGTTCTGCTACATGGGCAATTTATGCACATACAAATGAACTTATTAGTCTACAAGGTGTTTTCCTCGGTCGTGTGACCAATAATATCGCCGAATATAGCATCGTCAACGAGTTGTTGACTAATGCTATTTCGCTTAGTATCCGCCACCTGGTTATATGACTTGATTCGCAGCTAGTAGTGCTATAGTTAAGTAATGTCTATGCTATCCAAAGTCCTACTTTATTGTGGGTATATCTACGAATTCGCCTCTTGGAACGTCATTTTGATTATATCGAATATCAACACATTCCTAGATGTCTAAATACATTGACTGATGATTTAGCTAATTATGTGTTAGACAGATATCTGAGACTTTTATAAAACCAATCACACATCACATGTATTATACAAAACAAAATAAGCCAGTAGAAGCCGCATATATATATATATATATATATATATATATATATATATATCGAACAAAATTTTTACAAAAAGTTTTTGTCTAAAGAGAAAAATATCAAAATATATGAAGCCCATGGCTTCTACAAATTAGCATCACGGATGATGCTCATGGTAACTTACAACTTCTCAAGCTACCCTACAGAGCAGTTGACTAAGAGACTCAGACACACCCACAGTATGGCACTGATAGCATCTTGGGATATCCCCAATAGTGATGTCCAGGAAATCCGCAGTCAGTCCCTCTAAGTTCTGTTCAACTGCCTCGTAGTCCTCAACATCCCATCTTGCCACTAGAGCCACTTCTCCTCATCTCTGAATGGGAGATGTTCTTGGAGGTCGATACAGCCCCATAACTGTGTCATCAAAAGATGTTTTTGATTAGTCCTTGGATCAAATACATAAAAACATTTTATATAATAAAATTTACAAAAAAAGTACAAAAGAACAAAAAGTGTACTTCTTACCTAAGTCACCCCACTAAGCATCCTCAAGCAGAACCAAATCCATATTTCCTCAAAAATCCAAGCCAGCATATGCATAGGCATTGATCATACACATCTAGGGCCTCAACCAGTCAAAAAATGAATCATTATATTTGATTATAGGCCCTACTACATGCTGATCCATGAGGTTACACCACCTCATCATCCTCGGATCCTGTAGGGCCGGTAAACCCCAATCTACCTGTAGACGCAATAGTGGGACCCTCTCAAGGAAGAATGACACCAAAAGTGACCCATACCTAAAATGCTTCAGGTTACCCCTTCTTCANTGTGTCGTCAAAAGATGTTTTTGATTAGTCCTTGGATCAAAGACATAAAAACATTTTATATAATAAAATTTACAAAAAAAGTACAAAAGAACAAAATGTGTACTTCTTACCTAAGTCACCCCACTGAGCATCCTCAGGTAGAACCAAATCCAGATTTCCTCGAAAATCCAAGCCAACATATGCATAGTCATCGATCATACACATCTATGGCCTCAACCAATCAAAAAATGAATCATTTTATTTGATTATAGGCCCTACTACATGCTGATCCATGAGGTTACACCACCTCATCATCCTCGGATCCTGTAGGGCTGGTAAACCCTAATCTACCTGTAGACACAACAGTGGGACCCTCTCAAGGAAGAATGACACCAAAAGTGACCTATACCCGAAATGCTTCAGGTTACCCCTTCTGCACTTTGTCAGTTGCCTCTTCATACTATGAAGAACTGCGTCCGACCAGTTGAAAACACGAGCCTTTGTGCACTCTATTGCATATTGGAAATAGCTTTGGAGAGCCATGTGCGGAGCAACGCCCCCGACCATGCGTGCAATGGTAAAAAATATAGTCTGCAAGGTTAGATTTTGGACACCCTAGATGGTGACCTTACCCTTGCTTCTCTCTGCCTTGGGAACACAATATTGGTGAACATACTCGCTTATAGGAAGTCTGTCGCCTCTACCTCCAGTCAGAGTAGCATGGTATCCATGTCATGACAAACCCGTCAAAAAGTAGATATCCTCGATATCTAGTGTGAGCGTGTGGACCCCTACATGAAATACATGTTGATATACATCCCACATGTGGACCAGGTACTCTAACAATTTGAGTTGGGCTCTCATGCCCAGTATCCTGAAATTTTTTAAGAGCCCACATTTTCGGAGGGCAACAACTGTACCTGGATCATTTCTGACAATGGCATCATCCTCCTCATGTTCTCTTTCCCTCCATTCTAACATCATGATGATCAACACCTGCAATGGAGCCATAAGAAGGAAATTAGCAACTTGTTTTAACCTCTTGCATAAATTGTTATTGAGAAAAAACTTGCATGAAAACCCAATTTTCGGCCCTCGCAGGTGAAGCTTGCACATAGCACGAGATTCTCGCAGGTGCACTGAAGACCACCTACAAGAATCTTAGGTTCTCGCAAGTCCCGAATGGCCTTCCTGCGAGAATGCCTGAGCGCACAAACCGGCCCTAAAATGGACTCAAACACTTAAATTTGCCAATAAAAAACAATTTTAATCCATGAAAAAGTTGAAGAATCAGGATATTACCTGGTTGGTCGAAACCGTTTTCCAAATGATTGCTTGTACCTCCCACAATCGAGCAAAGAAATTTGGGGAAAAAAGAGGTGCGTTGGACAAGTTTTTGACAAAGTAACAATGAAATGGTAAAAAGGGCTTTTTACCCATATTTATTCACTTTTTTACTATTTCTCATTAATTTTTTTATATTATTTTTATTTTTCTTAAAAACCTAATACCCTAATGGCCTTGTGAGTATATTTTTTTGTAGGTAGGTGACCTAGAAGCTCGAACGACGGTGCACGAGTATTTTGTTCCCTTTTTCGTCACATGTACGAATACATTTTCAGGGTTTTGTAGGAAAAACCTTGAGCTCAGTCTTCGTTCGTTCTCGCGCTCGAAAATACATGAGAATGCAACTAAGTATACTTTTTTCATCTTTTCGTACTCGTCATGGTAACACGAAAACAACAAAAATAAGGGAGCATCCTTTAAGCTCTTTTCACGTTCCATAAAAATGAAAAGATTGCCGAGAAATCTTGTTCTTTTCACGCTTGTAAAAGTATTTGAAGAAAACTTTCGATGAGCAATAGTTTATCACTTTTTCGATCTCGTCGAACTAATTTACAAAAAAGGAACTGAGAGAGTTCTCTTTAAGTGTTTTTCAGACTCTCAAAACATGAAAAACCCCCGAGTTTTCTATCTTTGGACTCGTTAAACAAACATCGAAAGGCCCTTTATGGGACCAAACCACTCCTTCCTAGGGTTCGTTAAATGTACTTCGAGGGACTCATCCAAAGGATGAGCTTATATCGACAAGCATATGTTATCCTCCTCAATATTGTGTAAAAATAAAGAGGTACTCCCCAGAAATGGTGGGGGAAATTTTGGGAAAGGGATGTGTTTTAGTATTTGTATTAATGGCAGTAGGCATCGCTCTTGAACGTGACACCCCTTGTTCGTCATTTGAATCCGGGTTGGGAAATCCATTTGTCTCTCGTCTGACTTACTACAAGGTCATAGCTTGGGTCGTCTTTGAGTCAATGCTGCCAAGACCATTGTCATGTCATTCATATGTTCAAGAGAAGTCTAAACAAGCCCTCCATTGAGTCGGCCATCTGCAGTTGTCCATTCTTACCATGTCGACCTTCCCTGTGTCCATTTCAAATCATATTCATACTTTGACTTACCCTCAAAATCTGTTACTTATTTCGTGTCATTGATGGGGGATACATCAAGGCTCTCCTGTGACGAGTCTTTTTCCATTGACTCCAACTCATTATCCGGGAATAAGACTTAGAAATCATTTAGTACCTTAGAACCTGCATGCCTTAATGGCATGTCTCTTCGCTTTCGATAGTGGATTCACATCATTGGTCCCTAATTGACATATTCCGCCGAGTGTTCGACTTCAACTCATTTATTCACATTTGTTCGGATTGTACTTAGGTACCTTGGGAGTCATTGACATCAATGGTTATTTCCCTCGCACTTGTTACGATTTTCATCAATGACTGATAATCAAGTGGTTTCTACCATGTTCGACTTCGCCACATGTAATCACATGGCTAGATTCGTACTTTTAGACGACGAGATTGAAGACCCTGGGTCTCATCTTTTTGGTTCAGGTTGCGATGGAGTATTTATGATTTGTATTGACGCATAGTTCCACTTTTTATGTCGCGTGGCTATGTCCTAATATGAGTCTTCGAACATAGATCCACAATGTCTTCCTGGTGGCTATGTAGTGTTTTGATGAAATGGATCCACGGTGTATGATTGGTGGCCATGGCCTATATTTATGATTTCGTTCATTTGTGGTATGGGCATGGGAATTCCTACCTCAGAACTGGTATTATATTCTGTAGATGCTTGATTGTTTGCAGGTTTCCGATTAGGTGCGCTCCTTGTTTCTGACACACACACTCATTTTACAAAGTATTTCAGCTATCACGAGTTCTAACCTCACACTTTGGGGGGCGTTCTGTTACACATTATTTTGGTCACTATGGTGATGTCTCTACAGTTATGTGTTCAGGCTCTCATAAGGACCTTTTGCCTGAGAA
>JASDQU010096886.1:5479-15888 GCA_032191745.1 Picea mariana | reverse complement strand
TATTATTAAAGGATATGCGCATATCACAACACCTATAGAAAATTTTCTAAATAAGGAAGTGAAGTTCTAATGGAATGAGGATTGTTAGAAGGGTTTGGACACCTTGAAGCAAAAACTAGTGACCACACTAATTTTAATCTTTCCAGATTGGAAAAAGGAGTTCCATGTTCATATAGATGCATCATCCATAACATTGGGTGCAATACTATATCAACTAGGGGAGGGATACATAGAACACCCAATTGCATTTGCAAGTAGGAATTTGTCTATAATAGAGAAGAATTATATGACTACAAAATGAGAAGGATTGGAAAGGGCATATGTGCTACATAAGTTCAGACATTACTTATTGGGGTCTCACTTTAATATGTACACATACCACTATTCATTAAAATACTTAGTGAACACGCTAGTATTGGAGGGGAGAATATGCAGATGGATATTGTTGTTTCAAGAGTACGATTTCGAGGTTGTGGTGAAACCAGGGAAGTTGAATGCAGATCCAAATCATTTATCGCACATATTATCAGGAGAAGATGCATGAAATTTAGATGATGTTTTACCAGATGCACAACTATTTGTAGTTAAAATGGTAGATGACTACTTCACGAACATTGTGCAGTTTATAAGTACATGAATGGTCGCATCAGACATGACAATTATGCAGAAGAAACAATTAGTAGTTAAGGTAGTAGACTATCAAATCATTGTAGGAAATTATACAAGTTAGTTGCAGATGGAGTATTGAAATGATGTGTTCTAGAACATGAAAGACCGATGATACTCCCATAAGTGCATGATGGGATTGCAGGAGGACATTATACAAGAAAATACACGATGCAAAAGATTTTGCGTGCAAGGATTTGGTGGCCCACACTTCATAAAGATGTTAAGGAATATTGTCAGTCATGCAATGGATGTAAAATGGTAGTAAATACATCCAGGAGGGATGAAATTCCTTTGAATCCACATGTTACATTGAAAAAWTTTGATAAATGGGCCATAGGATTTGTGGGGCCAATCAAACCACACACAAGAAGATTAGGGGAAAGGTACATAATCACTGCGATCGAGTATTTTAAAATATGGGYAGARGTAACGTCGGTCATAGAATGCACCACATAGACTATTGTGTGATTTCTATTTGAGAATGTAGTCACACGATTTGGATTCTTGCACATACTKCTCATTGATCAAGGAGAACACTTTCCGAATAAAACAATTGTAACATTGATTGAGGAGTTTCAAATTCATCATTAGAAGAGTACCTTGTATCATCCTTAGGCCAATGGGATAGTGGAAGMTTTTAATAAAATCCAAGAGAATTCCTTGAAAAATATATGTAACATAGGGAGAGATGATTGGGACCTAAGATTTCCCGCAGTTTTATTGGCCAAAAATACTACAAGTAAGAAGTTGATGGGGAAGGCACCTTTCAGGTTGGATTATGGGTAAAAAGTAGTGATTTCAATGGAGTTTTTTCTACCTAGTCTGTACATTGCAATGATCACTAATATTTTGGACTCAAGTGCAGTAGAGGAGAGATTGTTGTAGTTGGTACAACTTGAGGAAGATCATTTTTTCAGAGGATTCCATTAGCAAGTTCAGAAGGAAAGAGAGAAGGCATGGCATGATAGACACATTAAACAAAAAAAGTTTCAAGTGGGAGACTTAGTTTTACTCTATGACAACAAGTTTATGAAACACCCTAGAAAGTTTAGAATGCACTGGTTAGGGCCATATATGATTAAACATGTAACAGAGACAGGTTCCGTGCAATTGGAAACCTTGAATTAATAATTCCTTGGAGGAATGGTGAATGGGAGTTGACTGGAACTCTATTGAGACAACCGAGAGTCTTCACAGTAATATGGACTATGCCAGAACACATGTATCATAATAACTATACTATAGTATGGAAGTAAGACACATAAATCTATATAAAAAGTAGAAAAAGGGAGAAAAACAAATAAAAATTAGATATAGAGAACGTAAAAGATTACAGACTACAAATGAATATGAAACTGCAATGAGGGAAGAATGATTGTTGCACTATCAGAATGGAACTACTCCAATTAATACCGCAAAGAAAACAAACAAGAAACAAAGAATAGTTGCAAAATATGGCATTGACAAGGCCGTTAAAGACATTAAATCAAGGAAACAAGGACTACAAAGTGGCAATGAAAGGTCATAAAGACACCATATAATCTTAAATGGTAAAAGATATCGGAAATCACGATAGACTGGAAGTACGAGGCAAAAATCACACGACGGATTTGGTAAAAAATATGAATTTATTTAACCACTCATCAAGCCCATTGGTGGATTGGACAAGTTGGTTAAGGCATGAAGAGACATGAAAAAATGGAAAGGAGGCACTAAAAAAGTTGAGGGGCGACAAGCCTTAGTCATTGTTACTATGAGCTACATACAAGCAAGAGCGAACGAAGCACAAGAGGATAACTAAGAAGGAGGAACAAAGCTGAAGAAGTTGTCAAGAGTTATAGGGTTTTATAGAAATGGCACCACCGAAAGCACTAGTGCCCGTACCAAACAAGGCCTACAAAAGAGCATCACCAGTAGAACGAGAGGTACTAGAGGTTGAGGAGACTTAGGGAGAAACATCATCATCAACACTGAGGTTTCCCTGTGATTACATCCCACTAAGAAAAGACGATTCCCCATTAGTGACAATGTCGGGGAATGTTAACCACATATTGGTGACACCCGACATACCAGAAGGGGTCATCATTTATGAATATATGCTGGGGAAGGTGCCACAACTTCGGTATGCAAACCATGAAAAAGCAGATATGGAGAAGTTCCTTGAGTTGGTTCCCCACCTTTATCTAGATTTGAAAGTATACCCAACAACAAACCAAAGCGTACCTGTCCCCCAAGAATGGGCCAGGGGATTGGAGTGAGCAGGTATTCTCAACCTATTTGACATCCCACACTTAGAACAAAGAAACAAAGTAAATGAATGCATCAAGATACTCCTATCTTGCATGCATGGAGGGTATCTATGGCTGGATAGGCCAATCTCAATCAACATAGAATTGATCACCAAGATCATAGGTTTACTGACACAAGGGAAAGATTCCACCCTAATGTTTACACATATAAATACTGACAAGGATTTGTCAGAGGCCATGAAACAAATTTTTGGCACAATTAGACGGGTGCATGACCTGGACGTAAACACCATATGTGAACCAAATATTAGATTGGTGACATAGGCATTACCATGCAAGTTTCTAAGGAAATGTAGGAAGGACCAAGTGCCAACAGGGGTGATAGTTGTGGCAGATAAGTGCATGAAAGGTGTTGGCATTATTGATTGTGTGTTGTCATTGATGGCAACATGAATCAAGCATGGACTATAATCAAACATGGAAATACAAGAAATAACAAGGATATGCTTGATGAGTGGTATCAGAGAATAAGCTATAAGTCATAACAACACATAGTTTAAATTCTGTTGAATACAAAGGAAGTCTAAAGAAATTCTCAGGACAAAGAGATAGTACAAATGAACAATTGTTTGAAGTTGTGATAAAAATGAAGAAAGATGAAGGAGTTCATTGGTGTGAACCTAAGAAAGAATGAGAATGTTAAGAATGCTGAAGATACAAGTCAAACAATGAATTGGCTTGGAGATATCTCTACTGATGGAATATTACAATGGGCTATAGAGGAGTATAAAGAAGTAATGATTGAATTGTCTTAGGATATGATAGAGAGAGTGGACATTAAAAATAAAATCAAGCCATAGACAAAGAAAAAGAGGCCCGTAATTTAATATAAATCAATGAGGCATATAAAATACTATGTAAAAGGGCATGCATTCATGTGGTTACTTGTAGTTTGAGGGGATAATAATTATTTTGTCCATATGCAGGTAAGATCAACTCTATAAGTTTAAGAGACAATCACCATTCAATAAGATGAATTCTAGGAAAATCCATACAGAGACTATTGACCACTGTAAGGGTCAATGAACTTGATTTCATGCAAGTCTAGAATTGAGTAAGGGAGATAGATCAAAGTGAAGCCCGGAACCCCGATTGAAGACGAGGGAATGAATAAATCTCAGGATAAATTGCTGAAGAAGAGTTCTGCAAAATATGGATACAAAACTTAAACACAGGGACCTTCCGATCAAGATTGAATAAAAATTGATTGTTAGATTGAGGAGAAGTACATAATCATGGGGTGTAGATTTAGATCGATGCTAAACCATCAGATCGCATATGTTCGATTACTGAGAGGGGGGTGAATCAATAATAGAGAAATCTCATCCTTTTTAACTATATAATCCAAGTGTTATATAAATGTAGGATTATCATCCAATAACAACAAAGTAAATAAGAAATGAATAAATGAACAATCATACACATACACAGTACACCAGTGTTTTACGTGGAAACCCAAAGTGAGAGAAAACCACATAATGCTTTTTCTTATATGTCTTGAAGAATTACATTCATTGGAAGCACCAAATTCCTTTGTTTTCTAGCTGCAACTGGAAGGAGGCTCCAACCCCCTAGTTTCTCAGGCTATAACTTGAGGGAAGCTCCAACTCCCCAATTCTTTGGCTACAACTAGAAGGAGGCTACAACACCCTATGTTTTCCGGCTACAACCAAAAGGTGGCTAAAACCCCCTGTCCTTACCCCGTCCAACCGCCCTGAAGTAGAAGTAGAATGATGGAACCACTGTCACACTATCACTGTGAGATATACCACTGTACAACTATATCAACCTGTACCATTGACCTGCATCCAACATGTACAACTGCCTTGTAATCAATCTGTACCTGAGTTGAACATGTATCAACACAAATACAGTAGGTACATGACTTGTAGTGCTGCAACACACATATGTATGTTCTCTATCTGTTATGTAGCCCATGTATGTATGTGACCAAACTGTTATACAACCTGCGTATACCTTCTGAAAACTAGGGTTTCCTTTCTCTTGAAAACCTATGACCCTCTGTAACTTCTTTCGCATAGATTTGTAACCTATCACCATATCCAGACTATATCTGTACCCTGTGCATGCATCCTCATACATAACGTTTACCCAAATCATATATATGTCTCTCTAGTCATGTGCCATATAGGTGTGTGTAATCATGAACAATTATAATAAACCTCAAATGATCTAGTCATCAAACCCTTTCTAATATTCAACCTCTCAATACATCAACCAATACAAGCTCTCAACCATATACCAAAACAAGACTTAGCCATATGCCAAGAAATAAAATATGTTTCTCAACAAGAAGTATCAATGATAAATATACCAACACTGTATTTCTGTAGATCTAACTTATACAAAATATCCCATGCAACCACTAGTATTTCTAGGGAGAATCCTCAAATCTCCATAACCATTTCTCATGCATACATAAAAATSCAACTCTTCATAGAAATAAGACATACCTTTTGAACCAATGAATAGATCTTATGTATATGAGCACTATAGAATTTCCTGGGAGCTTGAGCTCAGAATCTAGAACCTATGCATCTTCATCTTCTCAAGTTTCCATGGCTTTACCAACATGTACGCACCCTAATACACTAACATCTCGCGTATGTACACACCCTAAAACACTGTCATCCCATGTACGCCTCAGTATGTACACACATTATACACTGTCAACCTGCATACGCCTTAGAAAATAGGGTTTTTTAGTATTCACTGTAATTTCAAAACTTTCTCTATCAACCCTTCGTACTGCCTCAGACTTTCACAACTTCAGATGTATTATTGAGTACTTGCAATAATCCTTACACAACAAAAGATATTCAATGTGTTCAAGTGTAATTAAATGAGAGAGCCTTGCCTCTTATTTATACTTTCATGTAGCATCCCACTTTCCTTATTTTAAGGAGTTCTCCATTAAAATTATTATTTAAATAATTTCTTTTGCAAACACTTTGACTTTTTGGGGGCTTCTAGATGACTCATGAGGGTCCTCCAACTTCACATGGCCATAACTATCTAACCGTGAGGAGTTATGTGATGTTCCAAATACCACCGGAAATGGCATGACAAGCACTATCCATCTAAGATAGTTTCACTGACAAATTCACTGGCCTTAATCTCATTATTCCATAACTAATCATGGGTTCTCTAACCATACTTCTAGGATAACTCAATCCTTAAAGTCTATTCTCGTGAGGGATTTCACCATAAGGGGACCACTTTGGAATTCATCCATTTGTACTTCTTATCAACCATGACAAGACAATAATGAGTCATCTTTACATCAAACAAACTTGGGTCCATTATCCAAACCTTTGTGCTACTAGAATTTTCTACCAGACTTTCTTCAAGGGTTGACATCAATGAAAACCAACCTTAATCAACAATATCCCCCTTTGGCATTGATGAAAACACTCTAATGCAATACTGAAATCATGTCATGCAATATTGAAGTCATATCACTCATGCTCCCCCTGGAACCATGCATCTATCCTCTACATCTCTGTGACCATTTCTCCCCCCGGAATCATGCCTCTGTCCTCTGCATATGATAAATATCTCCCCCTTTTTCATCAATAGCAAAGGTATCTTTCCATCCGGGGCTGCTCCCCCTAACTAAACTGTCCTCTTTATGGTGCTTCCTCATGTACATCTAAGACATATAAAATAAGCATTCAAAATCATTCATTTTGGAGTAGAAATAACTCTAAGTCTCCGGTGAAGATACTCAAAGGCTTCTCATGGAAGTGGTTTTGTAAAGATGTCTTCCACTTGTTCTTTTGTGCCCACATACTCAACTCTGATGTTCTTTTCTGCATCCTGTTCCCGTAGAAAGTGATACTTGATTGAAATGTGGTTCATCTTAGAGTGCATCAACAAGTTCTTTGAGATACTGATGGCACTTGTATTATTACAATAGATTGGAATGGGCTCATCATACTCAACCTGTATATCTGTCAGATTTTGTTTCATCCAAAGAACATGTGTACAACATGCTGCTTCTGCCATATACTCTACCTCGGTTGTAGATAAAGATACCAATGATTTTTTGTTGCTTAGCCATGATACTAAACACTCACCCAAGTAGAACGCTGCTCCATTGGTGCTTCATCGGTCATCAATACAACTTGCCCAATCTGCATCTGTGTAGGCAATAAGTGATAGATCCTTTCCTTTTGGATACCATAATCCAAACTCTTCTGTTCCTTTGAGATATCTGAAAATCCTCTTCACAACTAATACATGTGATTCCTTTGGTGATACTTGAAATCGTGCCACCTGTCCAACTGCCTGCATTACATATGGTCTGGATGCTGTCACATATAGTAGGCTACCAATCATTGACTTGTATTTCCTCTGATATGTAGACTTTGAATCATCATCTTTTATCAACTTGCAACTAGTTTGCATGGGAGTGATAACTGGTTTGCAATATTCCATTCCAAACCTCTTTAGCATTTCTCTAATATACTTGTTTTGAGAAATACAAATTCCTTGGTTGCTTTGACATATCTAAAGTCCCAGAAAGAAGGATAGTTCTCCAAGTAATGACATTTCAAATTCATTCTGCATATCCTTTGCAAATTTATGGCTTAACCTGTCATCACCACTACCAAAAATAATATAATCAACATAAAATTCAATTAATAAGATAGTATCTTGACTTACCTTGATGTATAGGTTGTTGTCTTTACTTCCTTTTCTAAACCCTGCTTACTGTAAATATTTATCCAGTCTAGATTACCATGCTCTATGAGCTTGTTTTAGACCATACAATGCCTTCTTTAATTTACACACATAATTTGCGTTCTCCGACAAATGAAATCCTCCTGGTTGTTCAATGTAGACTTCTTCTTCAAGTTCCCCATTCAGAAAAGATGATTTTATGTCCATCTAATACACCTTAATATTTTTGGATCATGCATAAGATAAAAGCAATTGGATTGCTTCCATTCTGGAAACTGGGGCAAATGTCTCTTCAAAGTCATTTCCTTCAACCTGTGCATATCCTTTACATACCAATCTAGCTTTGTTCCTTGTAACCTGTCCATATTCATTCAATTTATTCTGTATACCCACTTTGTGCCGATCACCTTCTTATCCTTTGGTCTTGGAACCAATTCCCAAGTGTCATTTTTCTCTATTTGATCCAATTCTTCATCCATGGTATTATTCCAAAATTCATCCTTGCTGGCCTCTTCAAAACATGTTGTTTCAATCATAGATGAGAGTGCTAGGTGTGTTTGTTCTGGTGAACACATTCTTCTTCTAGTCTCAACTCCTACATCTTTGTTTCCGATAATCTAATCTGAAGGATGATTCCTCTGTACTCGTCTTCTAGGTGTCTTTGGAGTCACTTGCTGAACTTTCTGTTATGCTTCTGTTGGATCCTCTTCATCTTTACTTTTTTTTCATATTCTATTTCTTCTTCGTAAAGCTGTTCCATTGATTCATTTTATTCTTCCTTTAATTCTTGTCTACCTATTTCATCAATTTTTACGTTGATGCTTTCCACAACTTTGTTCAATCTCAGGTTGTAACACTTGTATTCTTTCCTTGTACTTGAGTAACCAACAAGTACTCCTTTGTCCAAATGAGAGTCAAACTTTCCCATTCTTCCATCTTCTCTTTTGATGTAGCATTTACTTCCAAAACATATGAAGTGCTTCACATTAGCTGGTCTTCCTTTCCATAGCTTGTAGGGAGTTTTGTTAGTGTTGTTTATGAGCATTAATCTATTTTTAACGTGAACTGCTGTATGCACTACCCATGTCCAAAAAAAATCTGACAATTTGCAATCCATTAGCATTGTTCGAGCCATTTCCTGTACTATCTTATTCTTTCTTTCAACAAATCCATTATGTTGAGGTGTCCTAGCAACGAAGAATTGCCTTTTTTATTCCATGACTGTTGCAGTAGTCCATAAATTCTTTTGAAGTGAACTCTCCTCCATTATCAGATCTCAATCATTTGATTTTTCAATCCATTTCATTTTCAACCATTTCCTTGTAGACCTTGAAGTTTTCAAAAGATTCTGACTTATTCTTGAGAAATAAAACTGCAATCATTCTTGTATAATCATCAAATAATAACATAAAGTATTTCTCACCTTTTAAACCCTTTGTTCTATTTGGTCCATCTAGATTAGTATGCACAATTTCCAGTGGTCTTGTCATTGAATATTCCTTTGATTTGAACCTAGCCTTTGTTTTCTTTCCTTGTTGAAAATGATTGCATAAAATGTTGGTTGGTTTTGTGATCTGGGGCATTTCTCTAACTTCTTCCTTTTTGATGACTTTGACAAAGTTATCAAAATGTATGTGACCCATTCTTCTGTGCCATAGCCAAATTTCATCTTCCTTTCCTAGGCAACACTTTTCATTTCCAATTTCACTTAATACATATATGTTGCTTGAAGTTCTCGCAGTTGTTGCAATCAATTTTCCTGAACCTNAATTGAAAGTAACTTTATGACCTTGGTCACACATTTGACTCACACTTAGAATATTATGTTTCATATCTTCTACTAGTAGAACATTTTCTGCCTTTGTATTCTTGTTCCCAATTCTGACTGTGCCTTTTCCAATGATTATGGCTGAATCATCCTTTCCGAAGGAGACCGGTCCATCTCTTTCATTTCTTAATGTAAGAAACCTATGTCTATCACCTTTCATGTGTTTTGAATAGCCACTATAAACATACCAACCACGTTTCTTCTTCTTATCTTGTAGAGAGAGTGTGCATTCTTCATTGCTGTACCGATTTTGCTTTATTATCCATGTCCTTCTCTGAGGTTCCTGTCTGTTATTGTTGTTGTTCTGTTGTTGTTCTCTAGGAGGGATTTCCATTCTACAATCTTTGGCCATGTGTCCAAAGTTGTTACAATTGTAGCATTCCACTTTAGTGCTCAATGATTCAAACCTGTTGTAACTTCTTCTATGTGTTTCAATAGGCCTTCTTGGATAACCCTTTTGTGTATGAATTTCAAATTTGTTTGTGTTCCTTTTGTTAGCTCTACAATTCACAACTTTATGTACAAAATTATTACATGCATAACATAAACCAAAAAATATAGTTTGATACCTGGGAGTTGAAAACATTCTAAAACGAGGTGCTCTTATGAATCCTTATTCTTCCTGAGACTTATCTGTTTCTATCGGTCGTTGATTCTAAAATTTGAATTTTCTTGGTGGAGGAGTGTCCCTGTAATTTTCTCTGTAGACCTTTGTATCCCCTTTGATTGTTTCTGCATAAATTTTGGATATGTTTCTTGTTTTTTTGTTTTGGAGCTTGATCCCTTTTCTGTTTGATTGTATCCAAGTCTAGACTTGTCATGATTAGGCCTTTGATTACTGATAATATCATTCAAAACTTTTGAGCTGTTTTGCATATTTTTCTTTTGAATATCCT